>JAODKM010000058.1:30560586-30575991 GCA_026780845.1 Petrocephalus sullivani | reverse complement strand
TTCTTTTGCCTAAAAAGAGTTGTTTTGTTTGCTGCTGCGGTGTGTGTGGGTGAATGGGTGCGGAATGTGTGCGGGGGGGGGCGGGGGGGTGGGGGGGGGGGCACAATTAAATTTTATTGTTTATCCCTATATTTCTTATTAAAGTATTGCATTTTTGATTAGATGGTACCCAGTCTTATCAGGCTTGTGATCAAATAATGTCATGTTTTGAAGGAGGTCATAGAATAAGATTGAAATGCGATAATAATTTCATGTGACATGGTTATGTTTGGAGAATGAGAAGCACAGGAGGATTTTATAGAAAGATTCTGTGTGACATGCAGCAAAACAGAAATTAATCTGGGAATTTGTTGCTGCCCTTTCCCAGATATTCTCGGGACGAGCCCATCAGATCTGATCCATGTGGGACTAGGAACAGGCACTTGTGGAAACTGGAAACCCAAGTGATTGGACAAGAGTCATCATGCTCAGCAATAGCCTATGGGAGTAGTGGCTCTAATGTAATTAGGGCAGTGTAGTGTTGATTAATATAAAGTCCTGAGATACAGCAGAGGGGGCTTAATTATGATAATGTGTATTTTAATCTCCTTTAAACTCCTACTTTAAATGTATTTTAACTGTCGTGATGCTTAAATGTGTGTTTTAAAATTCTATGGCAATTGAGGACAATCTCATTTTGAATGATTACTTCACACCTCATCACTAGCAGATAATATTACAGATGGACAGAACAATTTGAGCTCAATCAGTTGGTAATGTCTAAATTCAGTAAATTAAATGGAAAACTGTCCCAACATCATAAAATATCAATCCCTCTTTTGTTACTACTTATCCAGTAGGTGAGCCTTGGGCATAGCTGAAGAGAAAGAGAGCAGTGAATATAGTGGAGAGGACACCTTTCCATCTCAGGACCCAGTTACTGCAGTTAACTACATGCTTGCTAACTGTGAGAGGCTACCGCACCACCCAACGGAAACAAACACCAGCAGAGAATATGAAATCCATGGGCACCAAACGGAAACACAAACGACAGAGAACATATAAACTACAGGCACCCAAAATCGGCCACGGCATGGTGTCAACCCTTAGCCTACAGCAGGGGTGGGGAACCTGATCCATGGAGGGCCGGTGTAGGTGTGGGTTTTTGGGATGACCTCTCAATCAGCCAATAATAAAGCTTTGGTTCTCAGCTCTAGTCCTGGGGACCCACTCTTATTGACTGATTGAAAGGTCATCCCAAAATCCTGCATCCACACGGGCCCTCCATGGATCAGGTTCCCCACCTTGGGCCTACAGGACAGCCAACATATCAAACCTTAAGAGCTTATTTGACACATGCTCATATAAAATGCATTTACGGTTTCTAATGGGTAGTGATAAAATAAAAAGAAAAACAGTTAAATATTTTTTTGATTTCCTGGAAACATGTATCCTTGTCTTGTTTACATATTGTCATGGCCTGCCCGTCGGTTCCTCCTGTGTGCCACGCCCCCTCGTTTCCCTCGTGCAAATCCTCCTGTTCCCAGCTGTTTTGTGTTTTGCAATCAACGTTCTGTGCTTTTAGTCCGCCCTAGTCCTGTCCTCCCCGTCGGGTTTTGTCTATTCATTGTCGGCTAGTGCTCACGCTTCCCCCCCGTTTGTGCCCAGTTGATACCCTGTCTTCCCGAATAAACGCCCTTTTGAAGAGCTCAACCCCGACAGCTGCATCCATGCGTCGTAATTCCCGCCGTAAGCGTGACACATTTAATGTGTGTTATGATTTCTCACAGCTGGACCTTACGTTGTATCGTTAGAAAAAAATTAAGAACCAGCAACATATTAAAAAATGCAATTAATATTAAAAGGATAGTGTCACCCCCCGTGCAACCAACCGCTCGTCAACGGGGAACGAGCCGCACCTGAGCCCGAGGTCCGTCCGCCTTGCTGTCGTAACACGTCTCTCCCGCTCTACTCTCTAGCCCAAGGCACCTGTCCCCTGACGGAGCTCACGCGTGCTCCGCGAGCCCTCGAGAGCTACCGAGGACTCCCGCCCGCTCCCCGGTCTCGCCTGATCCCGCTCCCTGAGTCGCCCCCGACCCCGGTGCTGAACCCGTCTGGTTCGCGACGTCCCCCTTCCTTTCGGAGCGACCGGCTCCCCCGCCCCCACTCTGCCCGAGTGGCTCCTCGGTTTTGGAGCGGTCGGCTCCGCTGCGCCCACTCTGCCCGAGCGGCTCCCCTGCGCCCGCTCTGCCCGAGAGCGGCTCCTGGGGTTTCGGAGCGGTCGGCTCCGCTGCGCCCGCTCTGCCCGAGCGGTTCCTTTTGTTCGTTCAATAAAACAACCCCGGACGGGGTATAACAGTTCTTGCGTGCCTCCCCTCCTCTGTCCAGCCCGGCATGACAGATATGATAGTTCTCCAACTGATTTTTATTACTGAAAACTGAAAGAGAGACAAACCAAACAGCATACACGATAACATGGCAACTGTTTGTCATCCTACAATATATAATTACAGCATTTTTGTAACGTGTAGGTGATGTGGTCTGTATATGTTTAAGGGTTATTTGTAATGTTTTTCTCTCCTAGAGTTCATAAAGTCGAGACATAATTAGGCCTAGTTTATCATGCTGCCAATTTTCTGAATGGAGAATTGTCATACTTAACTACAGGATGATGTTTAAATATATAAAGATACCAAAACTGTACTGTTACTGTGGTCCAAAAACTGTGACACATACCAAACCATGGGAAATTGTACCGTTACACCCCTACTGGCCTCATTGTTAAACATTGACCAGCTGATGCTTCTGAGAGCTGAATAGAGTTTAGCTCACGTCTTGTCGACACATACGCTGGTATTTAAAAAAATATTGCATTTTGGTCTCTTGACCACATGCAACATCGTTTTAGGTCATTGAAAACAGAGCTTTTGCAAAACTCCATTTTCAGAAACTACGCTGACATGGGGAAAATGGGGAAAGCAGAGTTTTTGACTAATTTCAGAGTGTGCGCTGTTATCTACTTTATTTGACATCAGGGAATGCAGCATTCACTGTTTACGTGTTCTTGACAGAGCATTTTCAGCATTTTCATGTGGATGGAGATTTTTCAAAAAACAGTGCTTGAGTGACCGGTATTTTTTTTATAACAGAGGAGGAAAAACATAGTTTTTAAAAATACCCGTGTATGTGTGTTGAAGGCCTCGTTCTCTCGCTCTTTCCCACATCACCAGCCACTATAAATATCAGTTTGTCCGCAGTAGGCATTCATGCTCAGCTGTGATGATTTTCCTTGTCCATGTCTGTTCTCCCTTGAAAGTTCTCATTTCTGGACAGATTCCATTCATACTCGAGTCTCACGGAACGGCCGTCCAAATGTTGTGGCAGCACGGATGGTTTCACACGTTCGCTTTCCAAGATAGGCAAGGCTTTGCTCAAAGTAAAGTCACCCTTCAGGTTTTTCTCACGATGGTTTTATGATTCGTCCTCTGCCTGGAAGCTGCACCTTCCTGTTTGACACGTTGGACCGATTGCCCTGGGCAATACCTTCTGTGGGGTAGTTGAATTAGTAAAACACCTTTGAGCACCTGATTCTCAAAAAGTGTCTGCCTGCCCCTGCCCTCTGTCTACAGTACACATAATGATCCCTATTTTTAGGGCATGGTATGGTGGACTTGTGGACTCACCAGGCTGTGGAGGTTTGCTGTGCAGACAGCGTGGGGCTCTGGGCTTCCCCTCTCAGACCAAGCTTGGAGCGTGTGGCCTGAACCTGGGACTCCCGTCGGTTGGGGCTGCTCCACTGGCTTCTGGCCTGCTTCAGCCAACGGCCGCCCAGCCCCCACTTCTCCAGGTAGACTCGGCACAGCTCGTAGTTCATGGCTGAATAGTAGAGGAAGTCCAGGGCCAGCAGGATCATGACGAAGAAGCCGTAGACCCAGACCCCGATGAGGGCGCTGTAGTTACTGCACAGGCAAGCAGGCACAGAAGAATCAAGGTGGTGACATGACCTCATGGCCCTTCAAACCTTTGCAGAAGAATGACAAAAGCCTCCTGATGATAATTCATCTATGCAATACAGAATGAACATCCTATTAAAACCTCCTATTAAATTCTATTAATGTCACTCTACACATTGTCCATTTTGTCATGCCCTGCCTTCCCGCCCCCTTTATTCTCTCCTTAGAGTGGTTATAACTAGCCACGCCTGTTGCTTGTTTTGTCCTGCCTGTTATTTCAGCCCTCATATGGATCACTCCAGCTGCCTCTCTTTTGTTCCCCGTCAGCTCCCCAGTTGTGTGCTCCCCAGTCCTGTCACTGAAGTCATTTCCTGCCTGTGCTCCAGTGTGTCTCTTGTGTTCCCCTGCCCGCTTGACCCACCGCGGTTCATTTCATTTTGCCCTGTTCCTGTGCCCTTTTAAATAAAGCCAGTTTTTGGTTTCCCTGACTACCGCCTTGGACTGCCTGTGTTCGGATCGTGACACATTTGAATAATGAAGAAATTCAAAATCCATTCCAAAAGCATGACTTCAAAAATGGATTTTATACAAGCTGTCTTCATTGTATTTATGGTAATCATAGTTCATTGTTTTTCTGTGTTCTTAGAGATTTTACTAATGGTCTCATGATTATAAACTGTTGTTCAGAGCAATATTAAAGGCTTAATCTATATAATTAATAGAGAGACCTTTATCCATTTCTTTATTTATTATCTTTTACTTTTTATATATATTTATTTATTTCCTAATGTTAATTTTAGAATGTTCTGCCTGTTTTTTTTAAATCTCCTTGCACTATGTATCTGTTTCGCACATTTTTGCTTGCCTTTTACGTACCTTGCTGCTGTATGTACAAGAATTTCTTCCTGGGGTCTTAACTTATATTAAGCTGTGTGCTGAGCTGCTCTCATAAAATTTAATCTACTGTGGCTAAATAACAAACTATTGCAGTAACAACTGAAAAATCATAATATTCCCTTTAAGCGTTTGATCCGAGTGCAATAAAACACACAAATACTTAGCAGCCAGTGGTTTTAGCGGGAAAGTAGAGGTTCTCAGCTGAAGCTGGTTTCTAAGCATGTGTAGTCAACCAAAGTATGAAGAAAACCCGCAAACCCCACAGAAAAACACTGGAGACGAACAAACTGAGTGTATCATGACCTTGAACCGGTAAAATTGATTAAGCATCATCTCAAGCATCAACTACTGTCTACATTTTAAAGCTTATATCTGTCTGTATTTAATGTATAAAATGTAGCTTTGAAACATGCTCTGGGCTGATAGCCCCTGACATATTAGGATAGCTGTGTCTCCAGCCTACAGCCGAACGGCCCGGGGAATGCATCCTCAGGCACACTGCCAGGAAAGCCCAGTGTCTTCACGAGAAGGAACGCAGGGCCCGGGTCATTGTTCCACATCAGTGGCAAATCGCTGCTTAAAACACCCGGAGAACAGAGCACTCGGTTCCTGCTGGTGAGTTGTCTTGGAGCCAATAGCATTTACAAGTACAATACAAATGTCATTAAGCTAGCACAGTATATAACAGTATAATATAAAAAAACTCACTCAGTTTGCCCCCTCTTTAAATAGAATAACTGATGGGAAAAACCAACATCCATAATGTTAGGAGTACAGTACCATCACATCCCCAGTATTGCTGCTTTATTCTGTGTTTGCTGTGACTTAAGCAATTGGTTTGCATTTATAACTAATTATTTTCTAACTGTATTGAAACTATTATGATTGCATGAATATTCTACACTTTTAGAAGTACACTGTATAAGTACACTGTAAATATTGTAGGTATGATTAGGTATGATCATCCCCTGACATTCTTTCCTCTGCATATTTTAGGGTAATAATAGGTTTGTTTATTTTGTTTGTTTATTTTGTGAACACCCATATCATTTGGATTCTCCATTCCGCCTGCCAACCATTATGAATAAAGGGCGCATTCTGATATCTTTCAGGGCCTCAGGGTAGCATTAGTGACAATTACAGAGGCGGACTGAAGCCTCATTAGCGAAGGATTGCCAGCAGATCATTCTGAGGATGAAATCAGAGATGGCGCTGGCTTGCTGACCTCAGGACAGGCCAGCCCATGCATTAAACATATCTCCCATCTTCAGCCACTCTTCCAGTTCAACCTGATCTTAATTTCCTAATTTTTCGCCTAGTCCAGATCACTTTTAAAGGTATGTATGGTTGTGTCTGGCCTGAGGAGAGGAGAAGAGCGGTATTCATTTAGTGTAATATATCCCCTGACATTTTTTGCACTGTTACTGTTTATTGTTGTTTATTATGTATTATTACTGTCTATTAATATCTAAATGTCTTTTTGCTGCCTAAATGTATGTATTGCGCTGGATTCTGATATCTATCTATCTATCTATCTATCTATCTATCTAAACCAAAAGCACCTGTATTCTCCATTGCTTTAGCATGTTGACTGGTATGTCACGCTACCACAGTTGAGGCCCAAACTGGTCCTGACACCTTCTCACGTGTCTCTCAAGTGCCCACTGACTGCCTGTCCTCAGACAGCAGTACAGCAGGAACAGTCTTTCTCCAGCCAGTCTTTGATCACTATTTGTACACATCAAAAGGCAAAGTGCACTCTCCTTGTTCATTTCTGCTGGAATAAGAGTCGAGTTGAACGGTACTATGTGGAAGCCACGAGTCAGAAGCATGACGTCCCTTTGAAGTGGCTTTGGCGAGTGAAAAGTTACGCTCTGAAGACATAGGTGTTTATGCGTGTGTGTGTGTGTGTGTGTATGTGTGTATGTGTCTTGTGCGTGAGAGACCAAGAGTGGGAAGGAGGGGATTAGTTAATGGGAAACGGAAACATTTTTGTTTTTCCAGCGTGTCTTACTCATGAACAAGGGGAGAAAATGCAGATGATTACTGAATCCGACTCGCCATCATTTTATTTTTTTTGGTGCACACTTTGCAACATTTTATTCGTAATGACTGTAAGAACAAGCAGTATTCACTATCTCCATCACCCAGAAATAGCCCTCTTATTTCCAGACAAAGCTCTCCCCTTTTGGTGTGTGTGTGTATATAACTCCTTCTCTATGGTGCTCTCAGAATGGTCCAAGGCATGCTGAGGAAACACTGACTTGACGAGACGGGTGGACCAACCAAAGCAGTTTCACTGAGCTGTGCTACTATAGATAGCAGACAATGTGATTCACTGTACTTTATCCTGCTGCCTCCCTCTCCTTCTCTTAAGGACGTGTGCATCACCAAGAACACGGCCATAAACAAACCCTCACTGTTTCCACTGCATTGTCTTGTCAACAATTAACTTCTGGTCGTATTTTTTTTCCCCTAAACACTTATCCAGTACAGGTTCTCAGTGACCCTGAAACCAGGACAGCAGGCAGGCAGAGGATGACCTGGACAGGATGCCAATCCATCGCAGGGCATGAGCACACACAGTAATTTAGAGACACTAATTCACTTAAAAACCTGTATGCCGTGAGAAGGAACCAGAGTATTTAGAAGAAACCCAAACACAAGAATAACAGGCACACTCCATACACACAGTCTTGGAAGGGACTGAACTCAATACGCTGAGCCATTGTGCTGCCCCCTGTTGTTATTATAAACACATTACATCATATTTGACATATGACAAAAAAACAATACCTATATGATAGTAGTAATATTAAATATGGTGTTTCTATTCCTGATTGTCAACCTACTCATATGCTTTAAATAATACAGAATACTTTAAATAATGCAGAATACGAAGTTGCCGTCATAAATGAGACTTGTAAAGCGCAGGACTTACTTGTGGGAGAAGCCGTCAGGGTGGTTTGTCATGTTGACCTGCATGACATGCTGAAATTCTGTCTCATTGCAGCAGTACTTAAATGCTGTGTTATTGTGGTGGCAGCAGAACATATAGGTCTTGTTGTCAGACAGGCGTGGACAGTGGAATCCAAAGTGGTAGCGCCCCCTGTGGTCAGAGTATGGTTCACACACCCGGAAGTGTGCCGAGTAGGCTGTGCGGGAGAAATAGATTAATATGGAGGTTGTTAGGAATAACAAACACAGCACATGACTTAGATAAAACATTTCTATATCTAAATACTAGCTACAGTATGCCCTCTTCTAAATATGATATTGAAGAAACAGATGGACTGAATTTTTACAAAGATATTAAAACTGAAACATTTATATCCAGCCCGGAAATGAAAAACTCAACATATTTCATATCTGTTTCTCGAGTCAATCAAGCATGATGTCAAACGAATGTCTAAACAAAAACTGAAAGCAAAATAAGCTGCTGATACTAACAAAAGCCTATTGCGGAGCACCTGAAATCTGCTGCCTGGATATCACAGCAAGTCCAGTCCCTCCCCCCACCTGACTGCAGTGTTCACACACTCTTGGCATAGTCATCTAGGATGTGGAGGCCAGAGAGGGCCAGCCGACACCTGCAGGCCTGACCTTGGCCTGGCACAAACAGACCCATTTCCTGTTTAGCATTGGCTTATATTTGGCTGCCATCTAGCCGTTACTCCTTGGCCCTTAGAACAATCCAATTCCATCAAAATTTCCAGACAAATTTCATCAAATCGACACAAATAATAGTTTCCAAACACAAATAGAAAAAAGCATGTTAGTTAATGAAACCCAGCCGACTTTCTCTAGATGATTTTTAGCTTTGGGAACCTGAAGTAGCTCAGTTCCGCAGAAAACGGTTTCGTGAGCCACTACATTTCCCTCTGCACTTCTGTTTCCAACATTGCTTTGCTTTTCCCATGTACACTACCAGTCAAAAGTTGCACACCACAGGTTTTTACGAATTTTTCCATTTATCTCATAAATGCAGATTTTTTATTTTTGTTAAGCACTGGAAAGTCGAGTGAACAATTGTAAATAATAATATAAGTAAAAAACCAAGTTTCCATTATAACATGGAAAGAGTATGTAACAGAGCATGTCTGACATCCTATGGCATAGTCAAATTCTAGGCTGTCCTTCGAGTTCAAATGCACTAGTTAACGGTTTTATCCCCTGAAACAGAGAAATATTTAATGTCCCTTGTAGAAAGAATGCCACAAATTTGCTCTGCTGTTATAACTGTGCTAAAGAGAATTACTTTGAGTACTAAAGGTACTCAAATGGTGAACATACTGTTAATGTATTTGTTACTAAGGAACACTGAGTGTATTTTTAGAAAAATGCTAATTGAGTAGCATGCAAATACAGAAGATCTGTGCGTGCAAAAACGTTTCACTGGTAGTGTATAATTGTCTATCCTACTTTTTGTTATATAAAAATCCTCTCCCACCCAGGTGGCAGACTTCCCAGAGACTGCTACAACTGCATTAGGAATCACTGAAAGCATCCTCTTAAAACAGGGGTGGCCAAACTTACCCGCAAAGGGCCGGTGTGTATGCAGATTTTTGGGAGACCTGTAGGTCAGCTGTTCAAACCCAGGTGTGATGACTCTTCAGCTAATCAGTCCTCTAATTAGTGACCTAATTAGGGAGTTGCAGTGAAAACCTGCATACACAACGGCCCTTTTTGGATAAGACTGGCCACCCCTGTCTCAAAAGAATGAACTCTGTATACTTAAACTGACAATGATGCTTTCAGCCTATCACTACAACTATCACTGCTACATTCGTTTTTAAAATAAGTTTACGCTGCACTTATGTAATTATCAAGATCTTTAAACTGCATTGAACTTCAGAGAACGAAAAAACTTGGAGACATTGGTTTGTGGAAAGTCACATGATTCAACACATACATTTTGCAGGATGAAAGCACAACACAAAAGTAATTTTAGCTGTCATTGACTCTAAAAGCTTTTATGCTCCTCCCTGTTTCACATTTTACCACTGTGCCTCAGATAACCAAGGATTTAAAACACCACAAAGTTTCCTCACTGTAGGCAATCAGTGAAATAACAGATCAAGGGAAGGGGACAGAGCAGAGGGAGAGAGTGGTGTATATGTGACATGCTCTCTAATCCAATTGTCTTTTGATGGCAAACAGAATTGCACCATTACGGATGAAAGAATTTCCATCCTGATGTTTATAAAATTGAATTTCATTCCGGTTTTCTTCATGAGCGACGGATGAACTCGGTCTAGTTAAATTACGAGGAGGAATTATCTTTTGTTCGTCTTGTTCGTCACAGTGGGATTTATTTTCTGCCAGCCTTCTTTGTAGGGCTGGGTAAACAAGTTCACTTACACTATTACAAACAAGTAAAAAAAAAAGAGTGAATTAAGAAAAGCTCCACAATGATAAAGAATAAAGCTGATGCTTAACTGTAAAAGTTAATAGAAATGACGGTACGATATGCTGAGATGTCACTAGACTGGTGCAATTATTTTTGAAATTTCTGTTGGGTTACATACATATTTTCCTACAAAAGATGCAGTTCTTTTAGCTTAATATTACCTCTAATCGATATAAGTTTAATGTATTCAAATATCAGGATAAGCGGCAGGAAAGCGGGATGGTTGGATATTAAAATGTGTGAAACTGAATGAAAATATAAACCCCGTAATAAACTGGACAGTGAATTATTGCTGCAGTAAATGTGTAATTTGTAGGACTTCATTTCCGTACACAAAAAAATATGATGGTATGAAAATAGTTTTTAATGCTCATTTATCCAAATGAGGTTGCAAGTGTTTCCTTTTTGAGGCTATATGCAGTGTGGTTTCCGGAAATTCTCCCCATTCTCTCATGTTCCAAGTAACAATGAACAAACCTGATGAGTCTATATTCACCCAATTAGGTCAACTGCATGATCTTTCCGGAAACTAACCGAAACAACCCATCATCCTACAAGTGGCAAAAAGAGGAGATGCTCATTTGCATGTAGACCTAATGGAAGAATGTTATTTGCATACAGATGAATGCTAGCTGGGATTCAGTGAGGCAAAGTATTGGTCTGCTCTTGGACATTTAGACATTTGAGGACGCCAGTCTAAGGAATGGGTCCCTGGTATTTGTCTGGGCAAATACCAAAATGACTAGCAGGAAATAATGACACATTCTATAACAGCAGTGACATTGAAAATATTTACATTCCCTAATGTTGACTTATAAGTTCACACATTCTTTAAGCAAGAGATTAATGGGGAACTTACATATATAATACATCCATCAATTTCCAGGAGGGGATCCCCTGAATGACATGTTAGTAAATTATAGGGTACCCACTCACAATCTACATGTGAACTCATTGCACCATGGAAGGAAACCCAAATGGACACAGGGATGCTACACAAAGGAACTGAACCCACAGTCAACCACTAAACCTCCACCATATAGTGTCACATATCTGAAGGGTTAACAGTGAAACAACAAATTATATTAGAGGGCCAACCAAAAAAGTCCCCTGTATGATATCCCATCATCACCATCCTGGAGTAACCACAATGCCGGTCAGCCGAAAGCTGTTTCTATGGGAAACCAGCCCTTTTGCGAAAAGATGATAAAAATGTTTCACAAATATTTCACAAATGACTCATGCTAATCTAAAAAAAAAAGTGTGTGATTGTATAAAATGTAAAAAACAAGTCAGAAAGGTCTGAATGAAAAGAAAATTAGATTTGACAGCTGAGAAGCGAGGGTTGGATAGACAGTGCCTGCGGTTAATAAGCCTGTGCTGGGGCAGGAAGCGGAGGAGCGAGGGGCACAGCCGAACCTCCTGTTTACGCGTGTTCCCCTTTAGAGAGATGGTTCACTGTTTACCAGAGTCATTTGGGTTAAATACCTTACTCAGGGGTACCGTACAAATGAAAGACTGTCATCATATTATAAAGACAAAAGATGCTATAGATGAAAGCGTCTGATAAATACACTTGCAATAAATGTATAAATGTTATGACTCCATGTGCCTAATCGCTATGCTACCTATCATTCCTAAGTGCTTAATGTTCATTCATAAAATGAACGTATTTAAAAAAGCTTCCATTAGGACATTTATTCTATAAACTTTAAACATTTACTCTATAAACATTCTATTTTGACTGCATGCTGAACGCATAAATAAAACAGTACGTTGACTTTCATGGTTTTTATTTTATCTGGTTTCCTCTGTTTCTCCAGGCTCTAGGAAACAAAATAATTATTTTAAAGGAGTCTGCACTCTGAAAATGGTAAACTGAATATTTATGAAAACATATTTAAACCTCAGAAGTCCTCTCTTGTAAGGTAATTTTACCTCAGATGGTTTTTAGTAGTGTCTTTCAATAGAATCCAGAGTTGTGATGGAATTTTATTAATTAACAGGCTAATTACACAAAGCAATTACTCGTCTAAATTAGTGCAAATGTTTACTCAAACACACCTGGATATTTTAGGCCTAATAATGACAATATTGACATAGCTGGAACCCAATCTGGGTTGACTTTATAACAAACCTTAAATTACAAGTAAATCAATTTCTGGATTGTATCTGTAAGTTGAGTTGTTTGTAAGCTCTTATTTCACAAACAGCATTAGTGTGTTAAACCTCGAACAATTACGAACTCCTGGCGCCATCATATTTAGTTTAAAAGCCTTTAGTTGTGTAAAATCCTGCTAAGGCATTTAACACAGCTTCATAGTTATCGCTCCCCTCTTGGTCAGGATAGCAGCGCTGAATTGGTATCCACTCTTTAGGGATTCCCCCACTCCAGTCAAGGACAACAGTGGATGCAAAATTTGGCACACTTTGGTGTGTAGTCACAGGGATGATGACAATTCTATATTATATTAGTACAGAAGGTATTCGTTAATCTTAAGCAGCGGGAAATGTATTCGGAAAGTGCATCACGATGATATCACAAGATATAACTTTTGTGAAGGTTCTGTGATTTAACTGAAGAATTCACACCATCCATTCCCTGGTACTTCATTTTAGCTTAAAATTCAACCCCCAGAGTAAAATGTATAATGAATCCATCAAATATTACATTTTACAACTGAAGAGTTACACTTTCATGAACAATAAGTACTTTGAAATGTATTTTTAATTGACACAATATTATATTATGACTGTTCCATGAATTAACTGAAAAGGGCAAATCATTTGCTCCCTAGTACATATGATTTTACATCTAAATTCAATGTGCAGTGTGAAATGCCAGCTGAAACTAACAAGTTGCCTTCTGCAGAACAGTCTGATTTGCAGTGTTACATGATTTAACTGGAAATCATTGTGTCCCCAATACACGACTTTTGTGCAGAGTAGAACGCTTGCTTGAGCCATCAAATAGTACAGTCCCAAAAACTGAGAATTACAGTAATATATGGATTAAGCCATTTGAAATGTATTTCTGAAGCAACATGACATCAGGCAATTCTATTGATAATGTTCTGTGATTTAAACATAAAACTTAAATCATATGTCCCCTTGTACATGACTTTTAGTTTAATATTAAACTAGCTTAAAAATTAACCCTGAAGTTAATCAGTGGAAGAGCGCAGACATTGGGCTATATTCAAAACCTGAAGTATCTTCCTGTTCATTAAACAGCAGAATACGACTTCCTAAATTGGTCTTAAATCACATAATTTTCCTTTAGGCTGGATGAAGAGCCCCTCCATGTGTGTAATTATACAGCACCCCTCCCCACCCCCTCCCCACTGTATATTTCCTGAGGAGAGTTTCTGTAATTACACCCCCACACAGACCAATGAGATCTGACACCTGTTCAGTCACTTAAACATGTTCATTTTGAAGTTAATAATGAAAACCTGGGAAACAGTATTGAGACGTATTCACTAAGCAAATAACCCACAGGCAGGTGTTTAATGTGTGCTGGAGCTCTGACTCTAGTCTGCTCTTCTGCACCTCAGACACTCCCAGAATAATTAAACCTACAATTAATTTCAGTTAAACTTTGGAACGAATTCAAATGTAACTAAAAAAGTGTATTTTATAAAATTCATAGCGTTGCATGTTTTTTTTTTTTGACACGTCAGCCAAAATTATAATGTTTTGCTTATTTGACTTTATTTGAAAAGGAAAACATGCAACGTCCACATGCAGAAAAAAAATCTGTTTTCTGGCTGGTATAATAGAGGTTGTTGCAGCAAAATAATTAAAAGAAAATGTCAAATAAATAGAGTCATATTTAGAATTTTGGCAAAGCAACAAAGCAGGTGAACATCGGACCCCAAGTAGAACAGAAACGTAGCTTAAAGCCTGACAGAAGAGCATGCTGAGCCAGCGAGGAGCGGCGTACCGTCTGTGGGCGCTAATGCTAATGAGAAAGACCAGAAAAATGAGTAGGAAAAGCTAACAGGTGTCCATAGCAAATGCTGCATTGTTACATGTTTAACTAATTAATAGCCCATTATCGTTAAAGAACGATTTGTCGCCGTGATCTTTATCAAATAAGCACTGCCCGTAGGTGTGGTCATTTCACTAGTAAATCCGCATAAGCTTTTAAAGATCTGTGTGAGCCTCTTACAACATCCCCCTACCTTCATGGCTGACTAAGCATGACCCTCTGGAAATATTCTGAGGGCTTCTATAAGTGAGGGAAAGTCTCACTGATCCATAGCATCCTCACAATAAATCCTCCAAGCTCCATTAATTCAACACGTCAGAGGGAACTGCTGTTCTACACCATGTGAAGATGCATGTATATTATTTGTTCACTTATATTTCTTATTACAATGATTACAATACAGTGTATAGCTCGAGGAGACTATCACACTACCAAGCTTATGTTGCCTCAGTCCCAAAGACCTGCTCAATATGCATCCATGGTGATTGTGACTGACATTGTTGTGGTTTTCAGTTTAGTTTCTCAGCAAGGAAGTATAGTTACTATAGATAGAAAAAACAGTAAGGATTGTGACTACATTGCTCTAGTTATTTCATGTTTAGATGTAAATTAACATCTGGCAGAAGGCTAATCAATGATGCAACCATAACATGCATTAACTCCCAATATTCCCAGTAGCGATGGATGAAAATTAGTTTTACAGCAAAAATTAACACTTTTTTTTGCTAAGATGTTATTTATCATGCAGAGGTCATATCTACTACATTAATATACATAAAACAGTACAATTTAGAAACAGAAGGGAAGATTGTGGAAACATACAGTGTAGGTTGATGAGAAAACTGATTTAACTTATTTGACCTCTGACATAAATAGATCCATACAGAAAGGCTGCTGTAAGTGAAGGGTATAAGGAATATTAGTAACATTGCATTAGCAAGCTATGACAGCTATCAGTGAAGTAGAGGTCCATTAATGAGCTGTAAAGGACACCACTGAAACACAGGGCCATAAGGCAAGGGAAAGGGATATCAGTAAAGTGCAGTGCCATTAGCGCTCGGTAAGGGATATCAGTAAAGTGCAGTGGCATTAGATTTAGTTGAGCTAAATCTGTTCAGCCTCAAGCAAAGGAGACTGAGGGGGGACATGATTCAGGTCTATAAGATTCTGAC
>JAODKM010000058.1:30527019-30539799 GCA_026780845.1 Petrocephalus sullivani | reverse complement strand
CCCTCCACCCCCCGCCCCCCCAGACATCTTCAGCCCACCCCCATCTGCATAGGGCAGTGTGGTCTGCCTTGATACGAAATCTGCCATTTCGTTTGGCTCCAAGGGCTGTTTCTCACCTGATGCTGATGACAGTTCGGATTTTCACTGAATAAATTTAGCTTCCAGTTGTCTCAGTTTTACTGAGGTGGTTGGGCACATCCAGATTTGGGCATGAGTAAAAACAAATAAAACATTTAGAAGCCTGGTTACAGGACAGTGCTTTTCAGCACCTCTTACATTTAACAAGCCAAACACAGTAAATCATCCCCCTCTGGAGGACACTGTGGAACTCTCAGCTTCCAAAGATTAGGCACTGCCCCTAAGCTGGCCTATTAGCTCCTCTATCCGTTAAATTAAATGCGATTCATACTTTCATCAGTTCAGTGCCTGTACAATTCATTTTGTTTCTTCAATTCCTTTTCATACATCTTTTTGACATCTACCTTATTATTAAAAATATAAATACCTGTTGGAGAGCAGTATTCCTGGATCTCTGGATGAAATAATTTTAACCAGTCAGACAGGAACTCAAATCAGCAAATGAGCCAGAATGAAAGTGAGGCCACTAATCTGTGGCATCCTGGACCTGATGTCTGGGAAATGTAATATTTGCTTAATTATTCCTTCTGAATTGTTGTTTAATACGGCTCACCTTGCTACTTGCTTTTTCCCTAAATGGTGAGGTTCAGACCACTCGCACCCACTGCCCAGGAAGCATATGGTTCAGTAGCGATAGCTGGAGCAGTTAGCTTGTCAAAGCGGGCCTTCTGAAACAGCATTCAGAATGTACAGTACTGTCACACCTGATTGGGTCCGGCATGAGTACATAGATGCTGAAACACATTCAGAAAATCAGCATCATGAAAATGGGTTTTGTACAATAATCAGAAAAACTAAATTCAATGCGCAAATTCATCACTGGACCGATTTATTCTAACCTTATTTTTTGTTAATCTGGTAAAAGAAGTATGCAATATTTTGTTGGTGCCCATCGCAGAAGCAATAGTCTTCACCTTCAGTCTTTTTCCCTACTCAATCCTTAATTAATGCTTTTACTTTTAGGAACATAAAATATAATGCTGTGGTTTTTGGTTATTCATCTAAAGTAAACTAATACTTAATAAGATGGATTTTTTGCTTCCTTAATACTTCAAATGCCATTGTGCCAATCCCTAGAAAGCCTGTCATTAGGTAGAACAAAAACACGAGGGAACTGATTATTTGCAAGTTGGGAGTAATCAGCTCATTCTAAGCAGCTCCAGTCTCTAAAGATGCCTTAGGAGTTTTGTCTGAACTATCTGTCCTTTCACTGTCTTATCTAACTTGGTGAGGAGGGGTTTTTCACTATAGAGAAACCCCAAGAAGGAGGTGGGATCTAGCCACAGCTGATAACAGTCATCACCCAGACTTAAACATTAAAGAAAGGATCAAAACATCCTCTCATGCACATTTGATTGGCTTGGATTATTTATGTTTGTGAGTAAGAATATTTTCCCCAATTGAGCAAAGAAGCTTGGGATTTTTCGGCACAACCCCATCTACCATACCCAAGTTTCGGTCTCCCGGTTACCGATGCCAGTCCACCCTAATTGCTACGCAGCATACTCTGCTCCTTAGAGACCCGAGCTACAACTCAAATTAAAGCAAATTATAGGCTTCAGAAGAATGGCAATGAGGCTGCACCGCAGGGGCTTTGCAGCTTCTAAAGCGCAAAACTTGGAGAGCTGTTAGATAAAGGATCTGCGGAGACCCTTCAGAGCTTCCCAGAGAAGAGAGATCCGAACGGGAAGGAACTAGGCACTGGCGTGTCAGGGACACGACACGTGTCTGCACTTGCCACTTCTTTCTAATGAAGCTTAAAGATCAGGCTGTCCTGCAGCAAAACGTCGCAAAGCTTCATTCAAAAGTAATTATAAGCAGCTTTGTGAACTTACCTCTGCAAGCACCGGAGAGGGAGTCGTCGTTTCTGTCACTCGTGTCCCCACCGGTCCCCTCCCACTGCACTCCTGTGACAGCCCAGCAGCCAGGCTGGGGACATCGTAAACATCCCCGTTCTGTAGAGTGGAATCAAAATACTTGAGGGAAAACCACAGTGGAAGGAGGACAGAGAGTCACAGGCAGGCAAGAGTCAGTCCTTAGTCCACTGAGCGGGATCTGAATGGCTGGAGCTCTGCAAGGGAGATGAAACAATACTGGCTGTGTGAGTGAATGAGGGAGGGGGGATGGTAGCTGTGTGTACGGCAGTGTCAGTGTGAGCGCCTCTCTCAGCTCCTGCACACGTGTGTGCGTGTCTGTGTGTGTGTGTGCGCGCGCGCGTCTGCGCGCGTGGCTACGCATGCCTTTCATGTGCTGCCAGCAGACTCACAGGGTTACTGTCGCTACACAAAAAGAGTGTCTCCCCGTTCTGTTAACCCACCCAGCCCCCCCCCCCCAACCTGCTAGCCTGCCCCCACTAACAAACAGCCTGGACCTGACGTCTGCGCAAGAAAGCCGAGAGCTAGCTCACTGTTTGCCCTGAAGGAACCCGGAGGAAGAGGACTTTTGAGAACAAAGGTGAGGGAACCTCCAGTCAGAGCTTCACTAGTTCATGCTGTAGTTCCAGACACAGAGAAACAGTTTCACACTGAATGTCTGCCCCCCCCCCCCACCACCAAATCCATGTCCTTCACTTATATATACTTCACCGACAGGTTTCCATCTCCGTGACGACCTCTGCCTCACTCCCCCGAGCCCTCCCTCGCCTGAGCCCCTGCTCATTGCACACTCTCCGGTCACTGAGGGGAAGGACGCCGTGGAGAGCCGGCTTCAGGCTCCCACATCTCACTGACACAGGGGGGTCACAACAGACAGGTGAGCAGACATGGACCCACAGCAGGTGAAGACCCTCCACCCTGCCTTCAAGCTACAAACATTATATTCCAAAGTCCTTCTCACATCTTTGTCAGAGATGCCGAGAGGTCTGTCAGCTCTCCAGGTCTCAAACTCACAGGCTCACACCGTACACAGCCAGCCCCCCACACCTGATAATTGGTGACTGAAGAAACAGGGAGTCAAATCAGTGACGACCCCCAGTGCAGACCTTCCTGTTCCAGATACATTCTGTTTCACACCAATTATAATTAAGTCCATTCCAAGAATAGAAATATAGACTAAAACCCATGTAAATGCTGTTAATTTAATTAATTTGTTTAAAAATAAGAAGGGCATGATCACAATCCCAGATTATAAATTACTTTGTGCTATACACTAATAATAACAAAACAATAACTACGGACAATACAAAATACACCATATATCTGTAATGTAAAATAAACTAAATCTGTGATCTGAAACAGCAGCAGTCGGCCCTCGTCCCTCTGATGAGCCAGACAGCGAGGCTTGTCAGAACAGAAAGACAAATTTGTGCCTGAGTTACTGTGTTTGATTTTTAGATTATGATCTTTATCCTTATCACTGGGGGCACCGTGGAAGGCAGCTTTCAACCTGTGCGCACGATCTGTAGATTAATGCAAGAATTTAATTGCGGCCTATCGTTTTTCTTCCATCTGTTTGCTCTGCTCTCCCATGTCACACTTCTCGCCGTTGGTTAACCCCCTCGGGGTTCCTCGAGAATCCCAGTGTGACGGGAAGCCTGTGTCTGTGCGTGCATCCCTCTGCACTACTCATTTCACAGATAAACCGCGTTTAGCAAAGTTAATGCGGACTGAGAACAGAATGGGAAGTGAGGTTAGTCGGCAGAGAGAGGCTGTACACATACCTGCTAATTACATTAATGGGCTGTCAGGCCCCTGAGATAAACCACTGAGGTACTGCCCTTCCAAACAGCATATGCACACTGGTGACGACAAGCAAGTATTAAAAAATGGAAAATTAGAGAGTGTGCTACTCAGATGAAAGGGCCCCTAACAATTATTTCATTTAAAATCGGGCCAAAAATGTTGCGGTATTATAGTTCCACCATTAATTAAATAATGAAGACTGTCCGTGTTCAGACCCAATCATCAGTATTTTGCTTGTTTTGCAGTATCTATGTACAGATGGAATCTATCATCTGAGTACGTCCTGCGTTTGAAGTCTTTTCCCTTTATTTATTTCTCAAAAACATTGTCCTTGTTCCATTAGCTATTGAAATAAATGTGTAAGGAATTAATCTATACGTTGGTGGCAAACTTTAGTTACAGTTGCTATAACTGTAACTTTTTATGAATTACATTGTGTTTAGCTGTTTCATTGATTGTCGAGGTAGTGTCTGTATTTGCTTTCATTTTAATTTTTTTTAAATAAACACCGAAGGTGAATCTGTGAGGAGCACATTAGTCCAGCTTGCCATCTGCTATAATTTTTCTGGTTTTATGTGTGACGTCACCTGGTTTCTAAGGCGTGTCGATTTTGAGCCTCTTCAAGATTCATTATGGTTCTTCAGCGATTCATAGCCATGTCTGTCACTTAACTGTGTGATAGTTCTGCTTTCCTTTTACTTAAGAGGAGGCTTGCGAGTGGAGGGGGTTGGCCAGAGCCACAGTCCATCAGGTGACCGCATCGGTTTGCGTCATTTCATCCCTGTCAACTATTTATGAGTATGTGATGTGATTTTTCCGGTAACCTCAGAAGTCAAGCTGACTGCACATAAGAAATCGTGACCTTATCGATGCTGAGCTATTCTGTTCCCTCTCTAAAAGCGTAATGATTGGTTTTTTGTCAACGTTGTGGTTTAATTTCCATGGCCACCAACCCCCTCCTTGCAGAGAAAAGGCATCGTTTGAAACAGGGTCCACCTTCAGGCTGTGCTAGTTAATCACTGCATATTTTTGCTATGCAAGACATTACGCAAGTCTCTAAACCAAAGAAACCTTCAACACTTCCGTTTTAATCGGTTGCAATTAAAGCAGTCGTAATTTTTTTTTTTTTTGTCCTGATTACGCTTTTCTCCCAGAGGCCTGCTCGATTTTCCTCTTAGCTCTTGGCATATGATTGGTCAGCTGCATGGGAGGTGCCAAGACGTGAAACAAGCAGTCAGTACATTTACATGATGTTAATATATATATATATATATATATATATATATTGTGCTAGTCCGACTAAAACCCTTTTAAAAATAGATGTAAACATGATAGTCTGACAGAAATTATCTGTACTAAATTGACTTTCCCAAAGTCAGACTAACACACCCAGATAATTAGGATTGGGAGTCAATTTACTTCTGCATATGTTGAATTGGCCTAGGTGCTCTGCAAATGGGCCTCAGTCCCGCCCGGGGCTTTGACCCAGAAGTAACAGATAGAGCTGCAGGTACAAAGAAAAAGAAGCCAAAGGACACTTTTCCATCGCAGCAGATACTTCCAGAAAGTACCAAAAGTACTGGTACCAGCGCTGAATGAAATTACAACGCAAGGTGGGGTATTTGGTACTGAATTTGAAAAATTACAGTAGTATATTATATTCTATCATTGCATGTAGCAAGCTAGATTAAGATCTTTTTTCTTTCTATATGGACATTATAGCGCATTTTTGTTTCACTAAAACATTTTGTGTGGCTGAAGAGTGCCCTAAATGAAGTGAGAACCACATACCTTTGCTGGGGTGGCCTCAATGCACCAGTAGTGTTTGCCAAACATTAAATGAAAGAGAGGAGAAGTAAACTCATTACACACACAGACATACACATCTCTGTGGACAAATTATCATCATTAAAAACCTATTTGTTCCATGATAGATTTATTTTTTTATTCAAATCATGGGAACGGACAAAGTGGATAAAGGAAGGAATTTGATTTCACTCAAAGTATAATTTTGGGTATGCCATGAAGCAAGGCGGTGTTATATTTTGCTAGTTCGATGGGGAAAGTTAATAGCCCTGGGACATTTGTGAACCTTGTAAATTATTTGTTTGGTCTGTGACGTAATAGGTAAACTGGAAAAAGCCCAATACTAACAAGTTGAAAGGAGCCATATCGCCACCTATCATAGCAAGTCGGAAATACTTTGGTCAATAAATAGTTTCCGCTCCCGCGCATGTATAATGGGACAAATACAGCAGTCCAATTAAATGGCCAAGCCGAGTTATAACTGTAGCTCGACTTAACTGTCCATGTAAATGTATTGACTGATTGGACAGAAGCTTCCCCTGCTGTAACCCAATTTCCAATTATTGATATCCACTTTAATTACTCTGGAAGAAAATACCTCTCACATTTCCACACCACTAATTTCCCCAGAGACCTGAGCATGGATAGCCCAAGCGATGCCAGACAGCAATGGCTAGCCATAAGTCAACTCTGTTGCACAAGTCACCTCCAAAGTAACATGTAGTCCAAGTATTTGCCTTAGAAGAGTGATTCGCTGTGGTCCTGCTATAATTAATTTTTCTTCTGTCCATCTTGTGACCAAAAGAAGCACCATGATGTCTTAGGAAGCCTCTTTTTTCCTGTCTTTCTGTCATCCTTGCAAGCATGTTGCATCAGCACGTGGAGAGTGACTTTCCAAAGCATTTTTGTTTTTTAACTGTGAGGTGGATTCTGCTTTGGTGACATGCAACCGTTCGCAGGTACACAGATTTGAGTCATGGCCAAAGGGTAGCAACACTCAACGACCATGTCAACAGATACATCATCTCGATGGCGCTGAGAGCACATAGACAGGGTCAAGCTGTTTAGTTAGAGTTTTGACAAAGATCTAGAATGGGCAATGTTAGTGTTGTGACCAATTTCAACCATGTTGTCATTGTTGATGCCAGATGTTGTGGTTCCAGCATCTCAGAGACCAGGCACCAATCTTTTCAATAAATACAATATTTACAAATTACAGAATAAGTAAAAGGTCAGTCTTATCAGAGCTAACCATTTAGCATAATGAGTTATAGTATTGTAAATGAATTTAGACCTGTTACATTAACCATGGCATGCTGAAAATCTTGTTCTCAGATACTCATGGTTACAATGATTGCAGATGCAGGTCTGCCAGTACAGGAAGAGAGTAATCATATCTGGAATTCATTCCAGTCACACCACAATTCTCCAGTGTTAGTTTCAAGACCAAAATTAATTAGCACAACAAACCACCTGTCGGACAGCAGTTCAAGATGCTCAGCCCTAGACCTTCCAGTACATTGTACTGTATATGTTGATTGTCCAGCTGAGTTCTTCATTGATGAAATCTGTTGATTAAATAAATCACTTAAATTTTAAACAGCTTAATGAAACAGCTTTCATTTTCTACATTAAACCAAATCATTACGAATTATTATAACTAAATATTATTCATTTATTTTAGCTCCTAAAAATTTATCTGAAAAATGAATTGATTAAAACAAAATAAAATTTCCCTGCAACCCTGACTAGAATAAACAATTTTGCTTGGTTCCACAAATTATAAAATAAAGACAACCTTACTTATTAGGGCATGCATGATAATAAATGTCCAAACTTTTCCTTATTTGGTTCAAATAGATAGATTTGGTTCAAATAAGAGACTGAAATATACAGGGTACCATGTGCTCAAGCAGTACATTCAGTCATATGATTTGCATTCTATGAACAGCATTTCCACTGTTGTTGTGAGGCTTTCTCAGGATGAATCAACCCGACCAAAATCCAGCCAATATAATATGTCAGAAGGGCTGAGGTGACACTGGGATCGGATACCATCTCAGATATATACAACCATCGTCTGTACAAGAAAAGAGGAAACAACCTCCTGCTGCAGTGAGGATGTGGCTGTGTGAAGGAGACTGAGGAGGCCCCAGTCAGGGTTTGCATTAGCCTGGCATCCAAGGAATGGAACCATGTACATGTCCAGACCGCTGCTGCTGTTGTGCATCTGACTGTTTGGGATGACAGCTGGGACATAACAGAGAGGATAAATAGTGGATTTAGTACTCATCAGAGAAGCTGTCCTTTGTTATTCAATCTGTAGTTCAGCTCGTGACAAAATGCTCGTATCGGAAATAGTATAAGAATATGGGGCAGCTACTCCTGTCCTATATTTTTTGAGTGGTGTTTTTAAAGCCCTTAAACAGGATCAAGTGACACAAAGATTATACTGCAATGCAGAACAACAGAACTTTCCTTCAACATCATTTCTGAGATGCTGGCCGTTCAGAGTCAGCGAGATGTGGAAACACCGAAGGAGACCATTCACACCCATCAGTCAAACAAATAGCTCAACACTTGCTTCATATCCTCTGTCTTGAAATCCATGAAATTAAAGAATCTGAAATGGAGAATGAAATTCCGAAGTCAATCATGAGGCCACGACTTTTTATCAACAGCATTCTGTTGGTAAAATACATTGAAAATGAGAAAATGTAAGATAAAATCCTATCCTTTCAGCAAAAACAGAGTGCTGCCTTCAGTTTAAGCTTGCCTGACCCCCAGGCTTATCCCTATAAACTTTTTCCACGCTCTCAAGATATCAGTCTCACCAGTTGCTATAGATAATTTGGTGTTTTATAATAACAGTGGAGTAGATTATTCAGCTAGCAGTAGCACTCCATCCATAGTTACTAAATAAGTCATATGCCTAGCTACTGCGCAATATTATTCTGAGAAAAACAAGACCTAGTTTGCTCCAAACAATGAATCAACCACAGGGAGAGCACCTGCATGAGTCATCCTTCTGTAACAGGAATATGTTTCATCTGAAGCCACATGTGCTGCCACTGATAAGATACCATAATGTAATAAATTGCACATAGCCCCGTAAGTCGCGCTACCTAACCAACAGCTACATAAATATGTCAATTTCATTTTCACTGTCCTTCGGAGCATCATTTAATTATATCGACCTATTTTCAACTGGCTTGTGCCCCATGCTTCCTGGGAGAGGCTATAGCCTCTCTATGAAATTACAGTCTAATCAATTAAAGAACATAAATGAATGGATGTAATTATTCATCCAAAATGCAATATGAATAATAAATGACTGTAAGCATTGTAATACCGAAAAGCCAAAGAAACATAGCATTTTGTTCTCATCCATATAAATTATTAAAAAAATAAAAATAACTTTTATGCCATATATTTAAGAAGTTTATATGTTAAACATACTTCATTTGTATACGTACTTGTTTCTGCAAATTGTTAGGGAACTGATTTTGAGTAATGTCTGGAACCTTGTATATTAAATGTTTATTTAATTTCAGTCTAGCCTTTTCCTTAAATGCACTGGGTCATTAAAATATAACTATTAAATCAACAGATGTGTTATTCCCAATAAGTTTATATTTTAAATTAGGATAGATATTTATAGTTGTCTTTGAGAAATATAGTTCTGAACCTTCATTCCTCTCTGTGTGAAAGTTTGTTAACTGTGTGTCTGGGTATATCTTTATTTTCTGATATTTTACACATTTCTTCTCATATCAAGATCTGTCAGTTGAGTCCGGCTCTTTGTCAGGGAATTAATGATGCCCGTCGCTGTTCTCTACTAAATGAGAATACTTTTGGCATTGTGCAGAAGGGCTCACTCAGATCTTGACACTTAAATGCTGCAAAGGTGTTGATTATCCAAACCTTTCAGCAGGAATAGGCCACTAGAGATAAGAACATTATCACCTAGCAGTGCATTATTAACCCCAGAAGACAGCCTGCTTTAGTAGATCTTATCAGATATATCAGTATAGGATTAAGGCTTGAAAAAGTCATTCTAGGATGAATTTGCCTGAGAAACATCACCAATCTCTTCTCATGGGCTTTATGAGCTTGCAGTAGGCAGACAATGGTGTATGACTGGGTTTGGGTGATTGTTACCATGGTGATTGATCACTAGCATGATGCCGACACCAGCCTCAGGTATTGAAATCCAGCAAGCTTTTCTAGGGTTAAAAATGGTCAGCCTGGTGTATACTTGGAAATTCTTGGTGTGCACTGATTTCGGTTAGCCATTTAAAAGGCCTGTGATTCAATTTCTATGGTTCTTATTTTATTAATAGTCTTGCTTTGAAAAAAGGTTGTTTAAACAATGGCTCCGTTCTGCCCATATGGGAGCGCTTTGTTCCAATGTGTGCCCCAAAGGTTGATCAAAACAACTTTTCTTTTTTTAACAATAGACCTCTGACAATGTTTTAATTTCCACCGAAAAAGCAATAGTTTCACATTAAGTTTTTGGTTGTTTAAGAGAAAGAATGGGTATTTGTCTCGATCAGGGGTCTCAAGCTCCAGTCCTGGAGGGCCGGAGCTGTGCACATTTTTGGGTTTACCCTCATTTAACACACCCAATTAAACGATTTGCAACGATTTGCTAATTTCTACGCAGCTCTTCAGCGCAATAATTTGTGGTGGAACAGGGAAAGAACTAACCTACACAGGGCACCGGCCCTCCAGGAGTGGAGTTTGATACTCCTGGTCTAGGTGGAATGATCCGTTTGAAGCAGCATAGTCTATAGAAGCATTAACAGCTGTTTTTCCACTGTGGCTAAGTAGAGGCATTATGGACTGTTATCAGACAGCTGGTCTGATTGAGGGGCTTTGTGAGGTGGGAAGCATGTGGGGGGTGGAAACGTGGGTTTTTGGGTTTTGATATGCATGATCTTCTCATGCTTGGTCCAACGCCCACTGTAGGGTTCTGTACAAGTATTATAAATGGACTAAACCCAAAATCACAGTGTATCAAGTGGTTACTGATGCTAAAGGGTATGCATCTGCAGTTTAGGTTGTACTGGAATTGCCTCCAAGTCATCAGTATTTACATTTGTTGATGGCCCTTGATTAGAGTGTCTGGCTTGGCACCTTACAAAGACCACCAGTAAGATGCACCTGAAATATTCAGGTTATATGATTATATAGCTTTTTCTGCCTTGACACTAGTCAAGTCGCCAAAAATTGCACATTTAAGTGTATAAGTTTCAGAAAACTAAATATGGGTATATGAAGTCAAATTAAAAACTTGTTGCTGTTAGCTGTCTCTCGTGTGAGTTTCTTCTCACTGTCTAAAGACATGCATCTCTAAATTGCCTGTAGCATGTGATTGCGTGTGTAAATGCGTGTATGTGCTATGCTATGGATTTGCATCCCACACAAGCTGTCCCCTGCCTTGTGCCCTGTGCTGCCTGGGATAGGCTCCAGGGTCTCCATGACCTTGACCCAGATAATTGGATGGTCAAATATTTAATTGCTGTTTGTTGCTGTCTAATTGATATTGGCAAGGAGAATGAGATTGTGCCTACAAGTGGTGTAAATGAGCTGCCTGGGGTTAGTCTTAGTCTGGGGTTAGAGAGTGGTTGAGGAGCTCAGACATTTGGGAGGGGCTCAAAGTTGAGCTGCTGCTCCTCCACATCAAAAGGAGCCAGCTGAGGTATTCCAGGCATCTATCTAGGATGACTCCGAGATGCCTCCCTGGGAAGGTATTTTGGGCATGCCCAACTGGGAAGAGACCAAGAGGCTGACCCAGGACACTCCAGAGAGATTATATGTCTCAGTTGGCCTGGGAATGCCTTGGTATCTCTCCAGAGGAGCTGGAGGAGGTGGCTAGTATCGGGAGTTCTGGACATCCCTGCTTAGATAGCTCTCCCCATAACCCAGACCTACTGTAGATAAACAGTAGGAAATGATTGGATGGATGGATGGATATGGATGGATACTGTCTTATTGCTGATACTTTAAATAGGAACATTTGAGAACTCAATTGAGTAAATTTGCTACACACAAAATATCCTATTTGCTTTAGCTATTAATGACCGCATCTCCCTCTATGAGCATGTCACTGTGTGTGAGCGTGTGCCCTGTGATGGACTAGCACCGTGTTGAAGCCTTGCACCCCATTATTTCCTGGGTTTGCCTCCAGGTTCACCATGATCCTGTGCCGGATAGGCAGTTATTTAAGATAATTTTGGATTATTTTATGACACTGTTTCTGGTCCTGAAGCCCATGTACTGGTTTCATTTCTGGGCTCTTTGACTGACAGAAGAAAGGCATCATAACATCAAAATCTGACATAGCATCAAAACGTAAAAGACTGACACTAGTCTTTCAATGTTTTTCACAGGTAGTCACAGATTTCCTAGTGAGAAAGTGATAATTTCTCATCTGCTGAAGCAAAATATTGCAGTTTTTATCATGCAAAACCTATAAGGCCTTGCTTGCAAATTACAATAAAACAGAAGATAACAATCAGTCACTATACTTCCTTAAACTTTTATTCTTCATTTCAAAAATACCCTTAACAATCCACCCATCTTCCATAACCACTATAGACAGCCATAGTGGACAGACTTAAAAAATACAACCTTTTACTTATGCTCAGATAACTGTGAATGTATTGACTAATAATTAGTTGATAAGTATGATGAACCTGAACCTGAAAACTGAACGGGGCACCATTTACAGTGCTGCATTCAAGTTGTCAGTGCTAAACTAAATGAATCAACATTCAATTAAAGCAAATCTTTACTTTTATGTTTTTTATTATTGGACGACTTTGTCATTAAAATCATCTTTCAAGAACAATACTGAACTGTTACCCACTAGACAAAGTCCTAAATTTAATCAACAGCTCCTTAAAGACTGGCTAACTTGATCTCAGCTGGAAGCAGGACCAGCATTCTCACAGTTGATTAAAGAAAGGATTAGCAATTCTTGATCTTCGGCATCAGTGTAGGTGTTGTCACGCTCAGCCCCGCCCGTCGTGTCTTCTCCCCAGCGTTTCCAGCAGGCGTGGCCTAATCACGCGCACCTGAGTCCTGTTTAGCTTTTCCCTCCGTTTCTATCCCCTCGTTAGCCCAGCACACCTGCATCGTGTTTGCCGTC
>JAODKM010000058.1:30466276-30481361 GCA_026780845.1 Petrocephalus sullivani | reverse complement strand
AGAAGGCCACACCCCCTCACCCAGACAGTCGGTCTTTGAGAATCTTGTGCCAGAACTGCAGTGTCTCCCTGACATAAGACTTCAGGTGGGCACAGCCAGACTCCTGCAGGCCGAGGTCCAGTTTGGCCATCTGCCCGACAGCCCCCACTGCCTCCCATATGCTGCTCGTCATGAGGAACTGCTGGATGCTGTCACTGTGCATTTAGCCAGAAAAGAACCACATACATGTTATAGAGGACCCCAGAGATTAAAATAGGGGGAGACGGGACTAGACAGCACCTTGCAATTGATAACGCTTTCATTACCTAAAACTATGTGCTGGAAGGAAGGTTTAACAATAAAATATCAGTTTAAGTGTTCACTCCAGGACTAAAGCAGGAGGATTTGCATAAGACTGTTAAACCCCCACCCCCCATGCACCTCAGCATCAGCACAGGACCCGCTCCTTACCTCAGCTCCTCAGTGTAGGAGAGGCACTGCAGGTACTTGAGATGGCGCTCGATGGTGTCCAGCTGGCCCAGGGTCTGTGACAGGCTGTCGGCCCAGACCTGGGCACCCTGCAGGTGCTGCTGCAGGGTGTTGGAGAGGGCCCGCTCCCTCTGGAGGATGCCTTCCAGGGCCCGCTGGGACTCCTCCGCAGCCGACAGTGCCGCAGTCACGCGGAGAGGCACCGAGCTGGAGATGGTAAGTACCTGCGAGGAAGGGGTGGCTTTGCCGTTTCTGGGTCCCCATTCAATAGGTCATGTCTGAAAACTGGTCAGCTTATGCACATTTTCTGTTAGAGGCTCCCCATCTTTGCTTGTCTTCCACTGGGTAAAGATCGAGTCACAGTTGCATACAATGTTGCCTATAGCGAGCGGGTAGTGTCAGAAGATCGTAGCTAGCTAGCTGGTTAGCAGAACACGCTGAATCAGCATCTCCAAACCCAAGAAGGTGTTTATTTAATCTTTAGTGTGTTGATTGTTTATGGCCTGATTTGAAATGGCAATAAACACTGGTCCCCCTGTGACTGACAGACCCTGAAATCTCCTTGGTGATCACCCTGTGTCTGCTTAACACTGATAACTGAAATACAGGCCCTTTTCTCGATTGGGATGAAGCCAGGGTCTCCTGGATGCTATTTAGCTTGCCTTAAATAAACACACTAATTGTGAAAGTACGAACGGGAGTATCCCATACAACCTTCGACAATAACAAAAGATAATTCACTTCAACTCTCGTTTACTCTGGTAAATATTACCTAATTTCCACACTGATTAAACTGTTAAAGATACCATCTGTCGTTTTTCGGTTTTATACATTTAAAACTGTGAGTAACCACAGTCAGATCAGATTTTCTGACATATATAGTGGGTAAGCCATGGTATTTAGTGCAAAACTGGATGAAATGCTTAATTTCCCAGAGCGAAAAACACACTCCCGACACCTCCATTGTTTTCATCATCCAAGTACTGACAAGGGATATACTCATATACTGATTTCTAATGACTACTATAGGTCGATTATGCTGACGCATGTAAACAAGTTGGACCGCCGACTGACAGCCAGCGTCTGCTTGCAGATCTAAAATGCGCCGGTCTCGCAACTCGCAAGCACTACCTGCTCCTCCAGACGCATGTTCTCTGCCGTCAGCTTCTCCAGCAGACCCTTGACTTTCTTCAGCGATTTCAGATCGCCGCCGATTTCTCCCTCAATGAGCTGGATAAGGCAGTCCGGCATGGCCCGTCCAGCCTGCTCCTCTGTGTGCGCCGCCATGTCTGTGACGCCTGAGCTCCACGTCGACAGCGCGTGCGCCCCCTGGCGGGGAGAAGCGCCGCCGCAACGCATTTCCGCTCGTTTTTGCTTGTTAATTTCCCATTTCGCGGGGGACAACAGCCATATCAAATGAACCGTATTCAGTAAAAATAATATAATGTACTTTCTTATTCAGTATAGAAACCTATCCCAGGTAGCACAGGGCATATTGTTTTACACTATATATGTGTCTGTGTGCACTTACGTACGTTGCTGCTGCATGACCAACAGTAACCCGTCTGGGGTCAGTAAAGTTTTATCTCACATCAAAACCCAGATGTGTTTCCAGTCGCATGGTACACGCGACCACATGTGCAGCTACATATAGGCCAATATCACAGATAAATAGCATTGACAGAACCTTTTACGTTTAAACCGTAGCCATCCTGATATTTTGGTTGTTAATCGGCACGATTCCTCATGGTACAGCTTGCTGAAGGCCCCGCTCACACCTGATTATTCAGTGAAGATTACAGCAATGCCCAAATAGTGCGTGACATTCCTATACGGTCCTTTAAGAGGACTGCCCTCTGCTGGACAACTCCCAAAATGTGTGTGTGTGTGTGTGGGGGGGGGGGTTACATAGATCACTTTGGGGGACATGTTTAGGGACATGTTCATGTTTCCCATAGACATGAATGGATGGATGGTTCCCATTTAGATTGGTACACAAGTCTGCGTGTATGTGTGAGATGACATTTCTATATTACATTGTAGGGACCAGATGTCCCCAATCTGATTAAATCTGACATTTTCTAAAGTTGCCACTTGAGAAATCAAGACTGATTGCAATAATAAAAAAACTAAAAATGCCAAAAGTCTTATATTTTGTTTGGTTATTTACGGTTAAAGGTAAGGCTAGGTAGAGGTTAAGGTTATCATAGTTGGGATTTGGGTTATGTCCACATAAATGAATGGATAGTCCCCACAAAATTATAGATGCCTCATTTGTGTGTCTGTGTGTATAAGAGAGCCTGGACTGTAACCAGATCAAAACAGATTCTCCCAGAAAACGGGTCCTGTTGAAAAACTTGGACACTAAAGGACTTCTTGCACTCAGATGACTTAATTCACCCTTTCCAGAGGAAACAATGCAGAAAATTCACATATTCTCCTCGTTGCTACTAAAGGTACACAAAATCAGCAAGGCTAGAACACTTGGAGTTACTTAAGGTTTTAAAAAATCTATGCCAAGTACAGTGATATGGCAGTTTTATTTAAGAAAGGTCACTTTAGAGGAACAAAGCAATACGTGTCATATTAAGGGCAGGGTTAAAACAGTGTGCTCTTTAGCAATGTGATAACCTGACCAACAGAAGTTAAGGATACTGGGGACCATTGGAGTATCTTGAGCCTTCATCTGCAAGAGAATCTTTAGAGCAGCAAGGGTGAGGATGGTGACCCCTGACTCACAATGCAAGTTACTGAAGCTGATAATCTTGGAACTAATTCCGACAAGCTTTAAAATACAATAAAATGAAACATAAAAAAAATGCAAAAGGTCTGCATGAACACGAGCAACCCATTCTCCTTATGAGATTCCTCTGGGGCCAGCACACACACCCCTGTACATTAGCGCACACCCCCCTATACAACAGGACACACAGTTCAGAGAGTCCCCAGAATATGCCCCTGTATCTGTGCAGTCTCAGTTCAGCCAGGTGGTGTTGAGCTGCGTCTGGTTTTTGATACTCGTGTCCATCTTCAGCACCTCCCTGATGGCCATGGTGGCGTAGGTTGAGGACGGAAGGGAGAACTCCAAACGGAGGGCCCTGTACTTCCCCTCTGTAGCAGAACCACAAAGATCATCTCAGAACTTAAACATGTATAGGAAGTGTGTGTAAAAATCATGTGAATAACGGCATAAGTCACAAGTACTCATGTGGACATCACGGTGTGACCTTGGGGCTGACCTTTGGGGAATACAGGGGGAGGTTTGTCCTCCATCTTCTCCACATCTGTATGCACCAGTGGGATTCTGGGGTCGTCGTAATGAATCACCTCCCTGTAAGGAGGAGACAGGGTGGAAATACAGTACTTAAACATTAACGGTGGTTAAGTGCTCACTGGGCAGGCTGACAAATTCTTCTTCTGCCTCACCTTCCTCCTGCTATGTGGAGGACTAGAGGTCAAGTAAAACTAAAGGAACCTTAAAAGCCCTTTGAAGGAGACTCAAATGGACACTGGATGTTGGCTTGTGGCATCACACGCTGGAATTTGTCTAGGATAACAGGTGGCCTGCATGAGAAGCGCAACCCAAGCCAGTTCTGACTCACAGATGTGAGCCTGGGTTCAGACTGATAGTTCCTTACACTAACTATAGGGCTTTGAAATGTCTTCAGATACATTTACATAATCTTAATACCACTTACAAATCTAAACAACTGCAGCAAGTTTCAGAATGCACTGGACGCCAATATGGAGACAATACCCTACTGGCAGAATGCTGTCACTGCAGCACCAACAGGTACTGACCAGCTGACATCCTGGGGTCGGATGAGGACGCGTCGGTAAGCCCCTGCTAGTGAGTAATCTCGGATCTTGTGGCGCATGTTGTCGATGTCCAGGTCATCAGAGGCCAGCATGTCTCTGTAGGCCTGGCCAACTGCAAGAGCGGACACCCAACAACAGGTGACCAACAGCCGGGGGGGGGGGGGGGTACAGGGAATGGAGTGTGAAGACTGAAGGCAGTGCCCTGGAGAATTATGGGGAACTCACTGTGGTGTGTGGGGTAAATGACGTCAAACCCAGGAAGGGGCATCACCACATCGTGGATAGTGCGTTTCTCTGCTTCTTCCTCAGAAAGGACATGTGCCGTGCCTGAGAGGGGACATTGCAGGGTTGTTAGTGTGGTTTGGGTACAACCATGCCCTCCCTTCAATTATGAAAGCCCTGCAAGAAGATCTAGTTTCACATATCAGCAATGTAGTACTACAGAGCAGTAGTCCAAGGGGACCTCCAGAATATTTTTGCTCCCTCCGAGCTCCCTGAGAAAAAATGTGGACTGTAGCGGGGAGCTGGTAGGGAAACAAAAGATGTGGATTGCCTGGGGGTCCCTGAGGACTTGGCTGGGAAACAGTGCTATAGAGAGGTGGGTCAACTAGGCTACCCAAGGAGTCTGCCAGGAAAGAACCTTGGTTATCACGTGCCCATTGTCAACATGACTCCAAATCAACGACACCCGTGCTCAGTCACTGGCTACAGAACGGCCTAGCTGTTCATTTACACTTCTCTGTCAATCCTTAACTGCAAATAGCTGGGACCTCCAGGCAGACAGGACCATCTGCTCAGCTTACCTCCTCTGAGCGTCAGATCTCCCTTCACGGCCTTCAGGCCAAAGTCCTGCACACGCCGGCTCACCATGGTGTTCCACACGAAGCTCTGGTAGCTGTGGATGTACATCAGCCGGTTGTTGCGAGGGATCTGAGACAGGGTCACAAGCAGAAAGGATCCAGAATCTCCCCAGAAGCCATTTGTGCTGAACACCTCAAAGGTACAATGGTGGTTTCTCTCCAGGGCCTTGAATCAGGCACCGTCAATCCACAACAATGGGTTTGTTTTTCTTTTGGTACTTTCGGTGCCTCAATAATGTGCCAAAAGTTCGGTACTTCTTTTGTGTTGGTTTTCCACTGCCGTAAGAAATTGGTACCGGTGCCGAGTTAAAGCATGTGAGCGGGGCACTTTGTACTGAATTCGAAAGATGGCTGTAGCCATTCCGGTTTTATACAGACATTTGGACAGCACAGGGGGTTCATGTTTTGCTAAAACATTTTTACTTTTGAATAGGGAAAAAGCTTAGCTAACTTTGCAATTTTAATGATTATTCCTTGCATAGATTATATTTATATCCAATATATGGTTTTTAAAATCAGCTTAAAGTTTACCCCCGCTGCTTTTGCTTGGGTGCTACATGCGCTCTGCGAGACAGTCATAATCACTCACCCTTGCTATTTAAATCACTCCTAGACAGGTTTGTGAGAAATTTGTTTTAACTAAATTTAATTTTACGTTAACTAACTTATAAATACAATATTACAACAAAATCACATCGCTATATCTGAAGACTCTCCAGTACTGTGCTGCAGTAGTATATTTAATACAATCCTTTTTAAATTTCTTGTTATACATTTTGTTGTATCTGTTCTTCTGATTCACAATTTATTTATTTATTACTTCGTTTATTGCTGTTTTCTGAGTTCGTAACGTTTTGTCAAGACAGTGATCGCATTGTGTTTCAGAATCTGGCTTTTTGCATAACAAATCGACAGCGAAAGTGTTGCAAGTTACACCCCAAAGTACCAAAGTACCAAAGAAGTACCCCAACTGGTTTGGCACTTTCGGTACTTAAATTTTTGGTACTGGTACTCGACCAGAAGTCAATGTAAAAGCCAAAGTACAGTACCGAAAGTACCAAAAACTTTGTGTGGTGGAAAAGCACCCAATGTCCATCAACAGCAGACCAGCTGCTTAAAATACTGTTTAGGTTTCAAAGCCAGAAACTGGCTCTAGGATTCTGAGTTCACTTCCATAATGAGAGCACTGTTGCCTTGTGTGGTTAAGAGCAGCTTTCCAACACCAGTCCTCACCAGTCCAAAAGCCGTGACAATGTTCTTCTTGCCATACTTGGCCAGACCCCGCAGCAGCTGGCCCTCCACACAGCGCTTCACGGGCAGCTTCTTCAGCGCCTCTTCTGGGTCATGTGACCTCGCCCACTCCTCCCGGCAGCGCACCAGGTAGCCCTTTTCCGCTGGTGGAAATCAAACCACTACACTGATCGCAAGTATCTGTAATAACCTCCTTTATTTTGCAAACAAGAAGGGTGAGACAAACGACCTTCCCGCGGCCATCGGTCACCACCAGCGCATGCGTCATACCTCCAGGACGTGGCTTCAGGATCAGATCCATCACTTCTGACCAGCTGTTCTGCAGGATGGCCCTGGTAGGGAAACAGACACAGTCATGTCCCCCGTAAAGCCAAGTTCCAGCCCCATGTCGGCAGACTAAGCCAGGCCCAAGCTTACCTGCCCACCTGGTAGGTGGGCACAGCGGTGGTGCCAAAACGCTGCATGCCGTAGTAGTTAATGAAGCCAGTATCCCTGAGGGAGGTCATGGCCTGCAGCACCTGCTCATCTGTCCCTGAGATGTTCCTGGGAAAAAGGTGATCACAAAGGGTGCCGCCTTAGTTGGGGAGCCACCAATGGGTCCCCCAGAGACGGGCCTGCATCCTGCACACTGACCTGATCACCACGGTGAAGTGGTTACCCTGTAGCTCTCCCAGTTTCAGAGGGTGCTTCTTGTAGGAGAAGTTGCCCAGCTTGAAATTAATCAGGCACTTGTTGAGGTGGGCAATCCGCTCAGCACTGATCCTAATGGGCAGATACCACTGGATGGCCAACAAGCCCTCTCACAAGCAATCACAAACGCTAGTGAGAGACTCACCTGAGTACAGCGATCTCCTGAACTGTTATGGCTCTCTTATCCTTAGTCCCCATGTAGGAGAACACATTTGGTCTAACTCTGTGGGAAAAATACCAACATTTTATTTGCATACTTGTCAACGATTGGACAATATGACTTATATAATTGGGGGGCCGGAACCTCAGACCTGAGGAACTTCGAGAGCACGTTGATGGCATCCATGGTGTCCTTGTTCTCCTTGTATAGCACACAGTGACAGAAGCTACCCCGACTCTTGGGCCATGAGTGTTTCCTAGGGGCTTCCGGGGGTTGGGGGCAGGAGCAGAAAGGGGCAGAGTGGATGAAAACACACGAGATGCCAGGGAGCAGGAAATCAGCCCACCGTCACACCCTCCCTGAGCAATCACATGTGGATCTAATCTGGTACTGACATGAAATTTATGACATGCACTACCGTACGAAGGCAGCCTGAGCACTGCCTATCAGTATGAGCAGCCACTGGCTAACACCTCTCACTGAAGCCTGCATCAATGCACGTGAAAGGAGGGAACAAATAAAGCCCTGGAAGCATCTCGGCTTCCACACTCGTGTGGCAGGATGGTTCGAGAAGCCCTGCAATCCATGGAAACTGCAGAAAGCACGGCCAAAACGACAAAATCCTAAAGATTACCTACGGGGCAAATAATTAGAAAGGAAACGGGAGTTAATTTCCACGGGTTGGAGGAACAAAGTCAGCTAGCAAGTTCCATTTGTGGATGTGGACGGGAACAAGAAAAAGACACGTACTGGGGAAATGTACTAAAACAAGAGCGGGAGAAAATCAACCCACTTAATGCTCAAGGTCAGAGAGGCGCCAAAAATAAAGGTGTCCCAAAACCACTTCCCTAGTTCTCTTTACCTCTGGGTGCAGAGTGGATGCGAGATCATGTCCGGGCGGGCGTGTGCGAGGGGGAGGGGAGGGGGGGAGGGGGGGGGGGGGGGGGGGGGGACAAGAAAAGGTATTACTGAGGATGAGCACAGGCCTAGAGGTGGGAGGTGGGGAGGACTGGTCCGCATGCAGGGCATGGGGTGGTTGGCTGGAGCCAGAGCCTGCTCGAGCTTTCCTGTGCAGCCCGTAGGCAAAGGGAATCTCTAGAGCCTATACTTCTTTGAAGGAACCCCCCTTATATCCATCTATGGTTGGCACAGGAAATCTGAGAGAAACTGCTGATCCCAGCAACTCGGCAGGGGGGCGGGTGGAATTTGAGATCTGAAAAACGGGCTCCAGGACAGCAAATGCTGAAACGGGGAGAGTAACTGCTGACCTTCGGGCATAGCGGAAGAGCTCCATGCAACATCAATGAGGCGATGCCCGACTCAAGAACAGCACACGCTGTCCCTAGTATCCAGGGACGTATGGTCCAGAATGAGGTTACCGCTTGCAACAAGAAAAGGTTAGCAATTCAAGGGCAGAGTGGCTGGTTCAGCACGCATGAAGAGCAGTTAGATGCCCAATCGCACGCCAGTTTGCCCGTGCGGTTTTCACTGATACTCTAGCCCAGTGTTTCCCAATCTGGTCCTCGGGAACGCTCATGTGGACTGTCTAGTGGTCCCTGAAGACTGGGTTGGGAAACACTACTCTAGCCAATGACCTCAAGCAGCACTGCCGGAGCACAGAGCAGACTGCGCTCCCGAGACATCCCCCATCAGCTACGTCGGGCACCTCGTGCTCAACACAGACTTGCACCTACAGAAAGGCTGCCATCCAGATACAACGAGCCGACCACGATTGTCAAAGTGGAGTGAATTTGATCTGGATCTTCACTAGCGCCATGCAAACTTATGGCTTCCACATGCACTGAGCAGGCAGAGACGAAAGGGGACCAGGGTGACATGCAGTGAGGAAGTGCAGCTTGACAGTGCAGGTCATGCAACATCATCTCATTTGCCAACCGTGGCAAAAGTGTTGAACAGTGTTGACGTCCATGCATTTGCATTTTCTACTGAGTGCATTAAAATGCTGGATGCTGAATTTTAATCCAATTTATCACCATGCCACCAAGAGAAGACCAGGTGAAAATCCAGAAGACTCATGGTCAAGTCTCAGTTTTATAGCTTTGATAAGGAGGCACATCAAATGTTTAAAAGGACAGTTTACCCCAAAAGTGAAAAAAAAGTGATTAATGGTCACTGTTGACACACCACTGCACAAGCACGAGCACCCCGGTGATATATTCTGCACAGTGATACAATTGGTATGTGGAGGTAAGTAGAAGAAAATAATTTGTACAATAAAACTGCTCACTACAAAGTCTGTGGATTATCATCAGCAACCGGGTCATGATTTCAGGTAAGAGACATTGCTGTTGAATTTTCTTCAAAAAGATTCTCTGGTGCTTTACTCACCACAGAAAGAATGCCATTCAGTAGCATTACATTTGAAAGAACCTTGATATTTCAATGGCCGTTCTCTCCAGAACTAGGCAACACCCAGCATAACAACCTAGATGAACAGGTAACACTAACGCCCCTCTACAACAGATCTTTGTTCCAGTTTTGGGCTGAACTGTCCCTTTAATCGAACATTTTCACCAACCCTGATTTCCTTGCCGTTTATCTGCTGGAGTCCTCAGGTCAGGGACGGTACAATAATCTGATTCCACCAAAGCAAATGCCTTGTATGTGGCATCGTGCTAATGGCCATCCCAGTGCCAAGCAGAAGTCAGCCTAACAGTAGCCAGCAGAGGGCGCCGTTGCGTGATGCGCGACTCGTGGCCCCTCCCACCCCGAGATCGGCGGTGCGATACCTGCGAGGGCTGTCTTTCCCGCGGCGTGGTAAGCGATGATGAACTTGCGGCCATCTCTCTCCTCTGTCTTGGTCTCCAGGCCTGGGAACATAGTTTTCACCGCTTTGTGGAGCTGGGTACGCCTCTCTTTGGTGTCCTCCATCACCTGTGCGGCCAGAGCGGGAGGCTTACTGTCACCACGGCAACAGATTCCACCAGGACACCACCACCACAAGCTAAGGTGGCACCATAAACAAATAAGCAACCGGCTAAGGGCTCCGGGGGCTAAGCTGGGAACAGCAAGGCTGTGCAGCTAGGGGCTGGGAACAGCATGGCTGCGCAGCTGCGGGCTGGGAACAGCATGGCTGCGCAGCTGCGGGCTGGGAACAGCAAGGCTGCGCAGCTGCGGGCTGGGACACGGCGCAGGGCCAGACTCACCTCTATCGGCACATTGGCCTCCTTGTTCTTGAAGAGCTGAAGCTCCTCCAGCTGTTTCTTCTGTTCTTCTGTAAGGACCTGGACCTCTTCTGGTTCTGTTTTTGGCACTTCCTGGGGGGGGGGGAAGACCTGTCACTGCACCAACACCACACACAGTGCCTCCAAACTGCCATATTAGGGTGATTTCACCGCCATTCTAGCCAACCATATTTAGTCAAAGATGCCAAAAGCTCTCAGCAAATCCTTCGCCATGACCTGCCACTGGGCATCAAACGAAGCCCTGCCACACTCACCTCCACCTCCGCCGGAATCGTCAGGTCGTCAAGCCGCACAACCTTCCCTTCTTTGTTAATCTCATGCACGACGAAGTCAGAGTACCTGGGTGTCCAAAGGCACATACACACATGCATACGTCGATCATCAAGAGGTGGAATTACAAACTTCCGTCGCATGCGCCAAGACGACAGCAAACAGGTGACATCACCGACCTCTCCTTCAGGATCCCGGAGAAGCCCTCGTGGTCACTGACAAATTTTAAGATTCCCACATCCTGTTCTGTCAGGCCGTGCTTCATCATATCAGCAAACGTCTCCCCTTCTCCCTCCTCCTCTTCCACTCCCTCCCCCAGCTCCTCTTCCTCATCTTCCTCCCTATCGTTCTCCTCCAAGTCCAAAGAAAGCTGCGAGCCACCCCCTGCTCGCTTTCCCTCCTCTCCCTGGATACGGGGCCTCTTGATGGGATGGGCAGGCTCCTCCTCTGGGCAGACCCTCTTCTCCCCTCCGGGGCCGAGCACAATGGGCTCTGACGTTTCCATGAACACAGCTCTAAAAGGAATGGAGCAGTGATGAGGAGTCTGTGAACTGCAATGTCCTTCTGAAGCTTTGCGAGTACCACACAGGAACAGGGGAGCGATTAAAGGAAGAGTAACCGACTGCTGTCTGGTAGCAAAGTGGGTGCTTCGCTGCAGTAAGGATCCTTTGAGGTGCACCAAATTAATCTTACACAGTCCGAAACACTGGCAGGCAGCGCATCACACTTTTACCAGCAGAAAAACTCAAACCAATTTTATATCAACCGGAATCTCACAATAATCCTCTAAACTTGGCTCAACACGCGCTTCGCAATGCCGAAGCAAGTCATTGTAAGATGGGATATCAGGCTGTCTCCTTAGGATTCAGCCTTCCGGGGAAACGGCAGACAAAGCCCACAAGAGCGTATGTGGAGCGGCTCTTTAATGAGCCGGAGCCGGTGCCGGTGCCGTTTCTGACTCACGGTGTTACGGCGCCGGCCAGCAGGTAACTTCCATTAGTACTAGGCTAATACCATTAGCAACGCCGCAGGTTACCTGCCAGGCTGCCTAGGCTCACACGCTAACCCTCATAAGACAGCTCCCTGTTCCCCGTGGCTTGCTTCAGCTACGTTGTGAATGTATAAAAGCGACATACTGACGACAGTCAGGCTAATAGCTCCGGTACCATCTCACCTGCTCCTCGGTGCGAACTAAGCAAACGTGCCCCAGGAAGCACGTGCGCCGCTCCTCCCGGAAGCAGTAAGAGCCGAGAGCCCCGCCCACGCCCCCCTCTCAATGGCTCCCTCACCTGTCAGTCATCCTAACCGCACACCGGCTCGTAAATCATTTTAAGGGGTGTCATAATTTGTAGTAATTTCAGGATGAAAAACAACTCGGCAGATTTAACTGCGTTAGGGGGATTGTTATAATACTTAAATAAATAAAAATGAACACTAGATAAGCAAAGGATTAAATAATTGTAGTCTAGGGTGCTCCGCAGCAGTGAATGCTTAATCAACTGTACTCGCAATGGGAAAAAAATCTCATTACAGAAATAATGGTGGATTAATAATGAATTAATGAGATGGTGTGATCTTTGTAGTCCCATGGCGAAGTGTGTGGAGGGATGCGATTATTTATTTATTGATTTATTGTATTTAAGGTGATGTAAGCCAACAGGGGCACTTTTGATAACTGTCACCCATCTCAAGATCATCGCAGGCACATACACGCACACTGTCATAATCTATTTATATAGCGTATTTAAATATTTTTAGAAGACGCGACGTTTTTTAGGAGAAGCGACATTCAACGCAGAAAGCAGGTTCAGCGAGGTGGAGTACCTAGAGGAAACGCACACAGGATAAACATGCAAACATCCAAATACAGAGAGTGTAGAGGGAATTTGAACCCCAACCTACCCACCCACATAATTGGATTGGTCTGGGGAGCCATTGTGCAACCAAATAAGCCACTATGAGATATACATTGCTGGAATTACCCGATGCTTGGCCTTTTACTTTAGCAGATTATATTGCAAAGTGTTCTTGAAGTAACTTTGTACTTAATAGTGACGTTTGCTGCATATTCTTTAGTCCTGTACGTCAGAAGTCGTCTTGCTATGTGGATAAGGGCCCCGCTCAGCTGTGTGCATGGGCTTCGCTCCTCACATGCCGGCGAGCGCTTGCAGTCGGGGTCCGTGTTTTTGACACCAGGCGCCCCCTAGTGGCCATAAGGGGTGGCGCACAGCTCCGGTGTGACAGAGAGGAGAGAGAGATAGACCGGCTGGTGCCGAGCTGCTGCTGCCGATCAGGGGAAAGGAGGATAACATGAGCTCCCGCAAAGGTACCAAGACTGGTTTAAATACTTTAAATCTCCCTTTCTGCATTCAGAGTGTCTTCCCTGAAAACGCAGAGAGGAGGGGGCAAATCGTGTTTGTGTCTGTGCGTTTTTGTGGGGGAATGATGCTTGGGACCGGCATGTCTGACAAGCTAATGTAACGCGTGAGTCTCACTCTCCGTGTCTGTTGCGGATCTTTCTGCTGAATTATGATCATCTCCCTCGCAGTGATGGCCATCCAGGCCCGAAAGAGGAGGCCGAAAGGGAAAAGGGACAAGGCGCTCCATCCTCGCAGGTAATCGGGCGAAGTCCCGGCAGACGCGCGTCTCCGTGCGCGTCTCCCCGCATCGCAGCGCTCCCCGCGAAGCCGCGGCGTCCCCGCTGACAGCCGCGCTCCCCAAGACCCCCAGGACGGATGGCGGCGGGGTGGGAGGGTTTTACGGCTCGGCGGAGCGTCCCTCGGTCCGGTCGGCGCGGAGACGGAAGCTTCCGCTGGCGACGCCGGGCTGCCCCCCCACCCCGAGGAAGTGCATGGACTCGGCGACGCAGCCTCGCAATCCCGATCGCGCACTCGCGGGGAATCCGCGCTGCGCGTTACAATGTAACAAGCGGCGCCCGGCCGGCACGCTGCGGCGGTCTTACGGTTAGGTAAGCAGGGGCTGGCATGCGGGCCCAGGCGGCCGCTTCCTATTAGTGTCACGCAAAAAAAGAAGCCAGCAATCTAACGCACGGGGAAGCGAATTTGCGGGTTTCGGCCGTGCGATCGCCGAGACTCCCCCACCTGATAGGGGAAGACCGTCCCGGCTCCCTGGACTCGGTATTGCGAGACCGACGTCACGGCTTTTGCAGAGACATTGATCTAGGTGTGGGGCAGAACATGCTGGAATCTTCCAGAGTGTTCAGGGGCCAGCCCCAGTCCCCCGGGTATAGTGCTTAGGACCCCGCTGGAATCGCTCAGTGGCTGATGGGTTGCCGGTGGCATGTCACCATGGACACTTATTTTACCTGGCGGCATTAACAGTGCTAGTAGCTTGTCATGATGATAGTGTATGTATCATGATGACCCATTTCTTACATGCTGGGCAACAACTGTGCAACTTAACATTAAAGGTATTAAGAGTGGTCACCAGTGTAATCGAAATCGCCCTGTGACATCTCCCAGGGTGGATGTTACAGGGCAGTTACGGTACGATCATCCCCTGCCTCCAGCGTGTGTGTATGTCAGAGTCTGTTTTGGGCTGTGGGTCCAGCCCAGTGGCCAGTGGGACCGCCCAATTCAGGCAGGGCTGGCTTAGATGTGTGGGTGTGCTATTAGGGAGCAGGCAGGGGGTAAATATTAACAATGTCTAAAAACACATTAAAGATAATACATAAACTGGTTTGGAGTTTTGGTAGAAGATAATTATTTTGCCGTGGATATGAGAATTAATTAAATGGAAGGAGGACTTCAATATTCATTCTTTTTTTTCTAATATGAGTCATCCTAATACAATGCACTTTGAGCCTGAATCAGTCTTTGTGCGAGACTGTTTTCTGTGCTGACATTCCAGCTGCCTCCGGGGGATTTTGTGTGATCGGAGGTGGAGGGCTTTCTGACTCTGACCGGATACTCCTGAGAGAACACCCACCTGCACACAGTGTATGCTGAATAACGCTGTTTCTAGAAAATGTTGCTGGAACACAGTGTGAACAGTGGGTGTGGATGGGAAGGTGTGGTAGCTGGGATGTAGGTGTGTTCTGTGTCTGAATGCACATGCAGGAAATGGGTGTGGCCCATACAAGGGTTGTGGGTGTGGCCTCTGCCCACATGTGAACAGTGTATATGAGGGCATGATGGCCATGTGCCTAGCCGTAATATAACGGGATAGTGAGGGGAGTGGCTTGGTGTAGCCATGGAATTATGGGTGTGATCTGGATCTAAATGTCATGGGATAATATTTTGTACAGCTGGAGTAATAATGTTTTTTTTTCAGCTTGGTGACCTTTGCCTACTTCTGTGAATTTGTGTGAGACTATCTATCTATCTATCTATCTATCTATC
>JAODKM010000058.1:30430833-30443225 GCA_026780845.1 Petrocephalus sullivani | reverse complement strand
TTGTCCTTTACGCACTGAAATTCCTCCAGATTCCTTGAATCTTTTAATTATGTTATGCACTGTTGAAGGTGAAATATTAAACTCTCTTCCTATCTTTCTCTGAGGAACATTGTTTTTAAAAATTTCAATGATTTTCTCACGTATTTGTTGGCAAACTGGCGATCCTCGGCCCATCTTTGCTCTTAAGGACTAGACATTTCTTGGATGCTGCTTTTGTACCAAATCATAATTACAATCACATGTTGACATCACCTGTTTCAAATCACATCATTATTTAACCAATTTACCTCATTACTAGCCCTAAGTTGCTCCTGTCCCAAATTTTTTTAAATGTGTTGCAAGAACCAAAATTGGAATACGTGTTTATTTTGTAAAAAAAACAATAAAATTCATGAGAAACACATTAAATAATGTGCTGTTGTATTGTTTTCAATGTAATACAAGTCAAAGTAAATTTTTTTTGCGTTTTCCATACTGTCCCAACTTTTTCTGATTTGGGGTTGTATATGGATAATGGGTATATCTCATTCTTCTTCATTGCAATCACAGATGGTATATATACTCCTTATTTATACCACACTATGTATACCACACTTTGTATACCACACTTTGTATACCACTGTATTGATGTACATTTTTCAACATTGTACTTTGTGTAATGACAATAGTTGAATCTAATATAATGTAAAATCATCAGTCTGAGGCTGTTAGTTAAAAGCAGAGAGCTGACCACAGGTGTCCGCCCCCCAACCCCAGGTGGGAAAGATCTCCAAGAACAAGAAGAAGAAGCTGAAGAAGAAGCAGCGGAGACAGGCTGAGCTGCTAGAGCGCCGCCTGCTGGAGATCGAGGCCTTGGAGCGCGAGGCAGAGCGACTGAGGGCCAAGTCCGGCATGGCCGCCACCGCCGACAGCAAGGAGGAAGACGAGGAGGATGGCGAAGAGGAGGAGGAAGAGGAGGAAGAGGAGGAAGGGGACAGGGGACGGACAAGACATGCCCTGCTAACTAACCACACCTGTCAGTGCTGCCAGCATTACCCTACCGTTTGTTGTCTTACATTAAAAGACAACATTTCTTATATTTACACTGCTTTGTAATCACTAATGCATGCAGGAAATTAATCAGAAGTTCACTGTAATGGAAACGCTCATTCGTGAACTGAAAAGAGTGGCTGCAGTTGGCCGGGGCCCCAGCCTCCCACGGCCTGGATACCTGTAGTGAGAGGCGGGCCAGATGGCGCTAATTCTGCCGTGGAGTGTCAGAGAGGACGGCTGCGAGTCAGAGGAGCCCACCAGTGTTAGTCAGCCTCCGCTGACTCCTTTCTGAGTCACTGCGTGCTTAATAAAGCTCAGCCATGGAGAAAGGGTGAGGTGCTCTGCCACGCTCTCCTCCTGCTTCATCGCTTTCTCTCTGCACTTCCTCATCCGCAGGCGCAGCTCTGGATTACCAGCGGCCGCTGGAGGATCTGTGCAGCGCCGAGGGGCCTGAGGACGGGGGGGTCGCAGCAGAGAGAGAGCCCCCGCCCAAGCCCGAAGGCAGAGCTGGAGCGGAAGAAGGTGCGGCGGAGGAGAAAGAGGTGGGCAAGGATCAAGACGTGGAAGACCAGGAGGAAAGGAAGGTGAAGGCAGAGACCAAGGAGCCGTCTGTGGAGAAAAAAGAACTAAATGAAGAGACGGCGAGCGAGGAAGAGAAGACAGAGAGCAAGAACGATAAAGAGAAAGAGGAGGAGGACGATGACGAGGATGAAGACGAGGACGAAGAAGACGACGATGATGAGGATGACGATGATGACGATGACGAAGAAGAGGAGGCTGAGAAAGAAGGAGATGATCCAAAAGCAAATGGGCATGTAGTGCTGGGGGCTGAGGAGGTAGTGTGCCCCCTGGTGGAGTCAGAGCTCAGTATCACAGACAGGGATGTGTCCTTGAGCTGCTCCTATGACCTCTTTAACGGAGAAACTCCAGGGATAGCCAATGGGGTGCAGCACAGAGGTACAAGCCCTCATTACCCTGAGCTGCCGCGGGACCCCTTACCCAGTGGGGAAACCCCGCTGCATGGCGCCCCTGCTGACCGCAGTCGCACTGTGTCCTCCTCAAGCACTGGGGACGCCCCCAAAGATCAGCCTCACACGCCTCATCGACATGTTCCCAAAGGTCAGCCTCACACACACCTCACAGGCGTGCCCCCAAAGATCTGCTGCACACACCTCATTGATATGTTTCCAGTGATCAGCCTCACACACCTTACAGACACTCCCTTGAAGATTAGCCTCACAGACTTTACAGACCAGCCCCCAATGATCAGCTTCACACACCTCATAGACACGCCCTTGAAGATCAGCCTTACACACCTCACAAACACTCCTCCCCCAAAGGATCAGTTTAGAATACTTCAGACCCATCCCCAAAGATCAACCTCAAACACCTGACAGACAATGCCGCAGTGATCAGCTTCACACAGCTCACAGACACACCTCAATCAGCCTCAGATAATTTAGACACACTTCCAAAGATAAGCCTCACTCACCTCACAGACACACACCCCCAAACAGCAACCCCAAGGTCAGCGTCACACCATGTATGTATCTCACATACATGCCCCCAAAGGTCAGCCTCATACCAGTCTTTCAGCAGACATACAGTACAGATGCACATTCACATAATGTCTCTTCCTTTATCCCCTTGTGTTTTTACCTGCATATTTTAAAAGCCTGTTTGTTTATGTCCCCCCTACCCAGGCAAGGCTCGAGCAGCAGATCTGCTGGTGAACCCCTTGGATCCTCGGAATGCTGACAGTCTGAGAGTAAAGATTGCAGACCTTGGCAACGCCTGCTGGGTGGTAAGGATCGACAGCCGGCTTGGAATTGGGTGGGGGTAGTGCAGTGATCCAGAGGAGGGAGACAAGATAGGACTAGGTCTTGCGTGACGTTCAAAAGCCTCTCTCTCTCCCAGCATAAACACTTCACTGAGGATATCCAGACGCGGCAGTACCGCTCAATCGAGGTCCTGATTGGGGCAGGCTACAGCACCCCTGCTGACATCTGGAGCACTGCCTGCATGGTGAGCCTTGCCATCATCATCCACTCTCAAAATCTCCTCTTGTGATGCTTCTAAGAATGGGTATTTTTTACAGATAGATTGGTCTATGACACAAAGACAAGTATTTTTATTTCACATACTCAGGTATGTGAGTATACAAAGACAGGTTTTTTGTGTGCAGATGGGTGTTTGTTTACAGACAAGTGTTTGACCACAGGAAGCAGGTGTTTGATTATACACAGACAGGTATTTTTTCACACAAGCAGGTATGTCATTATACAGAGTGTTAAATTACACTCAGATATGTGCGTGATTGTACTTCTCCTCCTCCAGGCATTTGAGCTTGCCACTGGAGATTATCTGTTTGAGCCACACTCTGGGGAGGACTATTCCCGGGATGAAGGTAAATGAAGGTTTCATAGTTCTCACATGAAACGCTGATGGCTCTTTTCCACCAACATGGTACTGGTGCCGGTGCTGAGCTGGTGCCTAATATGGAACTGGTTCTGTTCTTTGCTATTGCTGATTATCTGGTGCCATCCCCTAAATCTGGGTCCTGCCCTGCTCCACAGAATTGCTGGTCTGAAACTAGGAGCCTGTGACTTCAGCATACAGAGAGGGTCTACAATGTGCTGTAAAGTTCAGCAAAGTCGCATTTTTTGAAAACATGACCATAGACATTGATGCTAGCAGGAAAAAATTAAATCAGTGGTTGACTGATGAGACAAATGCTTAAATGCTTTATTGGCAGTCTGTTCGTCACCAGAAGTTCAATACACTTCAGAAAATAGATTAAGAAAAGTGAAAGTTAAAGCAGAAACTAAAGTAGAGCTGAAGAAAACATTTGTAGTATGGATCAAATTATTAACAAGTTTGATTGAAACATGTTTCCTTGAGGGGTTGGTGCTTACTTTCATGAATATATGTTTGAAATGGTGACATGGGGTCATTCCTACTACAAGGCCACTAATGTGTTCCAGGAAAACCTCACACTCACTAAAATTGCATACTAAAATACACATATCCAATGGGTAAAACAGAATTAAGAGAATGTGACACCAAATTGTAGTAACTCACATCAAACAAAATGACTGTAATAATAAAAAATGATACCAGTGGCCAATAAAGTAATTAAATCCATTTTAAATAACAAATAATCAGAATGCATTAATAAATGATATCACAAGTTCTATGTGTCTTATGAGGCTCACTAGAATTGCCTAGTAACTGCTTCAACCGAATGTGCCAATCTCGCAAACTTGTCAATTCCCGAGAGTCTGGAGTGGGGAGCCACAGCACCCATGTGGCGGGGGGGATGCACACAGCAGAAATACACTGGATTACAGTGTGCGCAGGGTCACTGTAAGCAATATGGTTAGACAGTCTATGAAAAGCAAATGTAAGTGATTTAAAAACATTGCTGTGTGTTTTTATATAATTTGTCAAATATTTAAGACTTGGATGTATAAAAAGTTAGATTCTTTGAGATTTGAAAACCAGTTTGACCAGTTCAGTGAAGTGGTTCAAAAGAATGATTTGTTCAGGACTCAGACATCACTATTGACCATATTAGCTGTTTTTGTGTGACAGTAGTGTTTCTTGCTAAGAACGTATTGCGTTGTTACACAGTGCTTCTGTCTACAACTGAAAATCGCAAATACAAATGCAATTCCACATTGTTTTAGACTTGGGTACTAGTATATCAGGCACCTTAGAACAGATTTGCAGCGTGATATCACGCGTGATAGCAAGACTGACAGTATGTAGTCAAATGACTCTGGTGAAACTGAAGTTTAGGATGAACCGTGTCTGATTGAATCCAGGTGTCCCAACAGTGACTTGCGGGATATGCTCAAAACAACGGGTGCAGCCCATCTTCTGTACAACTGCAACATTTACACAGCAAAAGTTTAGCAAATAATTAGGTCTAAATATTACTTAGTAAATATTACTTAGTAGTAATATTACTTAGTATTACTTACTTATTAAATATTACTTAGTAATTACCTAGTATTACTTAGTAGTCAGGTTGTGCCACTTCAGCACCACCAGAGAACCAGCTCCCTGTCAGCACTGGCACCTGCACTGGCACTCACTCTGGCACAGCACTGGTAGAAAAGAGGAACCAGAGTTCTTATGGGTATCCTCTGTCAGAGCATGTTACAGTATCGATTGCTTGTTCCAAGGTTCAGACATCTAGTGTTGATGCCATAAAATGGCATTTCAAATTTAACACCCAGTGCTCCTACGTGAATAGTGCTATTCTTGAACTGGACTTGTGATATTTTTTTCCTGCCTGGCTCTTTTGCTCCAGTGCCCCCTGCTGGTTGATTGTGTCACTAACACCATTTTCTACTGCCCTTTCTCTTGTAGACCACATAGCTCACATCATTGAGCTACTGGGCTGCATCCCAAGACACTTTGCACTTTCCGGAAAATATTCCCGGGAATTCTTCAACCGCAGAGGTAGTGCAGTCACAGAGCTTGACCAGACTGGGGGACATTCTTCGACAATGCATGGATCCTAAAACTTAAATTTTAAGGAAGACCATTCATTACTAAATAATATAAACTGTGCACCAGTTTAACCATTTAATGACACATAAGCAGTGGCATTGACTGTGCATATTAAGAATGCTTTGAATTAAATAACAGTTTATATAATGAAGAGAATAAACACTTGTGCCTCTGGGTAATGGTGTCCACTGGTCCCTCCATGTTTGTAGTGCTGACGTTACAGTACCCATCATGTCATGTCCTGGCATGTTCCACCTCATGTGCTGTTTTCTCACTGGCCTATGTGCCCCAAACCCCATTGCTCTGATCGCAGAGCTGCTGCTGCAAAAAATTCTCTGCCAGTAGTCACCACCACAAATTCTGTACTACGAGACATAATGCTGCCCCCTGCTGGGGGGAGGGTGCTGTCACACTATCAATCTACATTACAGTAACACCATACACACCATTATACACTGACACAGATGGCTGATTCCTATTCACACTTGTTTTGGAAATCACATGGAGAAACACACACACACACACACAATGCTTTCTGGGTTTGAAATAAAGAACTTTGCTTGGTTTCTGATGGCTTCCCGCATTACTTTGTAGCCAAACTGGTGCATCCACCCGTTTATTTTAGCATCTAAATAACTGGAAACTTCTGCCCTGACTACTGGTTTATGTATCTCCCTGTGATGATTGTCCCTGTGACTATGTGACCAGTATTTATGTCCTTATTGCTTCTGTTTTACATTTTCCTCTCTTCCCCCATTGGCTTTAACCTCAGTCTCTATTTGCTTTTGTCTGCCGCCATCTGCAGGGGAGTTGAGGCACATCACCAAGCTGAAACCCTGGTCACTGTTTGACGTGCTGGTGGAGAAGTATGGCTGGGCCCATGAGGATGCGGCCCACTTCACCCACTTCCTCCTGCCCATGCTGGAGATGGTCCCGGAGAAAAGAGCCTCTGCCGGGGAGTGCCTCCTGCACCCGTGGCTTACCTCTTAGCAGTGCCCCACCCCTCCGAGGGATCGCTTTGAAACTGCTGCCCCTCATGCGGGCCGGAGGAGGAGGGTGGGGGATGGGACTGGTGGGTGTGGTCTGCCCCCCGCCCCATTCCAGATGGAGCATTGAATTGACCCCATTCACAGAGACTAGCACAGCACATAAGTGCAGCTTTGTGACTCCGCCCCTGTTGTAGGGGTGTGGCTGTCATGGGCGTGGCCGATTGGCCACACCACCCTGCCCGTCACAGCATCGGTCCACCCACAGGCCCACGACGTGACCAACAGGAGAACAGCTTTACCCATTCCTGTCTTCCTCCATGTGCCAGTGACCCATAAGTCACGCATGCTGCCCCCCCCCCCCCCCCCCCCCCCCCCCCCCCCCCCCCCCCCCCCCCCCGCCCCCCCCCCCACCGTGCCCCACAGGAGAACAGCTTTCCCCATTCCTCTCTCCCCCCCTGTGCCAGGGCCCCATACGTCACGCATGCTTCCCCCCCCCCCCCCAACATAACACATCTGTACCTGTCAGTCTGTGGTCCAGTGCCTACCTGGGGTGGACACTGGACTGCTCGTGTTTACAGCATGTTTTCCAGCCAAAGCAGGTTAGGAGGTTTTACAGTTACGGGAGCAGGAGTGTTGCTATGAATGATTGTGTCTTCCAAGACATCTTTACTGGCAGATAGTAGCAAATACTTGCTAGGCTAGTGCACAGACCTCCCTGCCAGCAGAGGGAGCTGCAGGTATGGGGAGCACTGCTAGAAGGTTTTAGTTGGGAATTCGAAGTCAAACTCTCCTGATCTCCTTGCCTTTGGGACTGGACCAATTTGAGCTCTTGGACAAGAGGAATTAATGTCTGCTCCCCTCATCACCTCATTTCAATTTGGCCAATCCTTGTATTTAGTTTCAAATGGTATACCTCTTTCACAATTCTCATACAGCCAAGACATCTTTTCAGTTTGCTGCTTAAATATTAAGTAAAATGTTTATTGGTGGGGAGCCTTCAGAACTTAGGTTCTCCGCCTGACTTATTCCTGAGGTTCTATGGATCCACCAACCCTTGACATAGTACTCCTTCTCCCAGTGGTGCCAAGAGCCTTCCCACAGGGTGTTTACACAGCAGACTCAGAACTGCCTACGACATTCTGCTACCCTTCAACAGGGAGTACTGTAGCCGCTGCCAGTGCGATAGGAGACTGATCTACCTGTTCTGTCAAGTTTTCAAAAACATGTGTGACAGCAGGTACAGTCTGAAATTTTTAAAAATGTGAAGAACATGTTATTCAGTTGTGTTGACAAATTTCATTTGTTCTCTCATCGTTTCATTTGTGCCATTCATCCAATGGGAAGTCTCGCCTCCTGTGAAGACATTCTATGAGGTTCTTCGCCACGCTGGCGTCCTCCGCACTGCCTGTTCCATCACTTTTGCCGTACCGTCTTCTAAAATGTCTGGTTGCTTCTTCTCCCAGCTGCCATTTTCAGAACTGGTGTTTAAAAAGGAGTTTGCACACATGCCCATTGAAGGCTTTTCTGTCTCAATGGCAGAGGGGCACCGACATGAACTGTTCCAATGCTTCTTGTCATTGGAGGAAGCCTGGTTTTGTGGCCATTCCAAGGAGCCCAGACCACATCACCCCTCCTCCCCTGCTCACCCCCATTAGTTCAATTGCCTATTTTCACAATAAATACTAAGTAGGTGTCAACTTGTTCTTTTGTTAATAAACCTCAATACCTTTATAAAAATAAAGTAGGAAATTCACTGATGTTGTGGCAGTGACCAAATCTCGTTAGTGTTGAGGTGATCGTGTTTGCTCATTGGATGTTTCTCTCCATCTTTTCTTTTTCCCCGATGATTTTATTGTTTTTTTACCGTCTTTACCTCCACCATATTCTTACATGAACAGTGCTGCTCTTGGATATATGTGATGGTGGTGAAATCAGTTCAACATTTTTGCAATAACAGTAGTTATGACTATGAGATTTTGCACCAGAAGCTCCTGGATCTCACTCCTTCAGCCATGCTGACCGTTCTTCCATGCGTCTGAGGAATCTTCTGTTTCTCATTAAGAGATTTAATAAAACTCAAAACGTTCAAACTGCTAGCTTGGTGTGAACTTTAGAATGGCACTTGCCTGCAGTTTCAGCCACTGCAGCTCATAGTCCAGGTATGTCTTCCCTCTTTTTACTCATTCACGTTCATTCTGCATCCTCCCAGTCTTCTTCTGTATCTGCAGATTTTTACCCGTCTAATTTCCCTCAAGCATGTTTTTCCCTTTCCAGCATACTTCTTACCACTAATGGAGGGAAAATTAAGCTTCAGTGCCCAAGGTGGGCAGGTTACTGTATTCAGAGCCCATCGTGGGCAGAGTTATTGTGTTCTATCACTCACTGACAGGTTTCACTCAATGAGGATCCCCCAAGGAACAAATAGGAAGTGGGTTCATCCAATCACTGTTTAACAGTGTATAATAAACCCACCCATCATAGCTTTTGACAATATGCATTTTTGGGGGTCATCTCAGTCTTCTGAGATTGAAGCCATGGCTGAACAGAAAATGTGGTGATATGGTTGCATACAGAAAAACCCTTTAGAACCCTACCTTTCAACAATGTGATCAGCATACGATGATTTATGACTATGCACATAAGAACATGAGAGTAAATATACTAGAATTTCAGCGATTTCAAAGCATGTACAAACCATTGAACCCAACACTGCGTAATTAAGCATGACCTCGGGATTACTGGAACTCTTAGCTGATGTGCAAGGCAGTATTAGACATTGGTCTGAAACATTTAATAGTACTGATGACATTTTGATAAAAGTAAACCAGTATTTCCTGAGATAGTTTGCTCAGGTTTCTTCTGAGACATGCAGGCAATTAACACACCTCTTTAATACATCTAACTGCACCTATTGGTGTACATACATAGACATTAATAGATGACAGAGGATATAAATTCACAAGTCTTCTGTAGTGGGCCCATGTTCAGTGCATAGATTTGCAGGACAGCATAACTTAATATTCTAACCCTGACATTCATTATTTGGTGACTTATTTGGTAGCCTGAACTCTGATTTACCAAAACTCACACTCTGAACATTACGACACCGCACACCGTCTGAGCCAATGAGCTGCATGGCACTGAGGGATGTCAAATCAGAGAAGCAGCATTCTTCAGGAGCAGGGGCTTAGCGATCTCCAGGATATCCAGGTTGGGATCCAGGGACCTCCCCAACCCCTCCAACACTATGATGGCAAACACGATGGAGGCAAAGTTGCTTTCCAGCTTCACCTATGAGACCAAAAAACAACATGAAACAACATCCAGTCATCATCCAAGGCACTGCAGACCTGCATGTTTCAAACACTGGCTCCCTCTGCTGGACATGAGTAGAACAGGAAATTAGCATACACTGCCATTTTGATCTGCTTCATATATCTTGTTAACCTCGTGAATGTAACTTGTCAGGTCTTTGTATGACATTAAGGGCGAGGCAGCTATATCCTGGGCTAGTTGCCAAATTAATTTACCTTGTGAGCCATCAACAGCTTAAATACTCTGGAGAGCAGATCACCCACTTGCACCTTGAAGAGCAGACAGGCATGGGTCAGTTTGTGTCATCAGCACTGAATTGCGAGGTGTTAATGATGAAAGTGCACTGTTCTAGCAAGGCACTAACACTGAAAGTGCTCAGTTCTAGCTAGGCGCTAACGCTGACAGTGCTAAGTTCTAGCTAGGCGCTAACACTGACAGCTTTCGGTTCTTGCGAGACGCTAACAGCGCTCAGTTCTATCAGGGTGCTAATGCTGACGCCGATAAATTCTACAAGGCGCTAACGCTGACAGTGCTCAGTTCTAGCTAACATTGAAAGTGCTCAGGTTTATCGAGACACTAGCACAGAAAATATTCCATTTCTGGCAAAGTGCTAAATGCTAAAAACACTCATCTCTGATAAGTCGCTAACACAAGTCATGTCATTTATGTTGGTTCAGCCTTCAGCCATTCCTAATTTACTAATAATATACAATTATGCACCCACTGCTGCCTTTTGCAGTATCCTTGTGCCAACAGCTTCAGTACAGAGAAGAGTCTAAACTAGTAAATTTGTCACAATAACATGAGAAAATTGAGGTGGACTGAAACCCTGTACAAAAACCAAGACTCGAATCCTGTCTTCGAGCTTCTTCAATTTTCACACTTGGCTATCGATTCACTCATGAAGCTATTAGATGTCTGACAGATGATAAATTTGCATGGAACTGAGCTGAGATGCACAGAGCATGGGGAGCAGGTGTTTTGTGAATAAAAGCTAAATGAGCGGAGCGGTACCTTCCCCAGAGAAAGGGTGCGGCTGAGGGCCTCGTTCACTAGTGCTGCCATCTCCTGTTTGAACCTGGGAACGTCGGTACACGCACTCGCCCTGGCATGGGTAAGGATCAGCTCGGCTACCTTCTCGCCCTGCAGATGGGGCATGGGGAGTGGTATGAGGAACACAGGTTCAGTCAAGGCTATGCTGACAGATCTTTGGGGACCCACCTGACGGTGCACCACGGCGGTGAAAACCGCACGGAAGTTGTGCAGGTCGCTGTCTGACAGCCGTGCGATGATGCCAGCATCCAGTAGAACTAGGCGCAGGGGCGGCCCGGATGGTCTCACGCTCACCACCACCGTGTCGCACAAATCCGTCAGCGCTGTTGTGCCTGGGGGAGGCGGACCCCCATCACCCTGCACCAGGATGTTCCCTGGGTGTAGGTCCCCATGTACAAAGTTATCCACAAACACCTGGGAAAAGACAGACAGCCCCATAGTAATCCACCTCTCCTGTGAGGTATCTGCCGCCCAGTCTGTCCAGCTCACCATCTTCAGGAGGGTATCCACTCCCATCCGGGCTATCTTCCGCTTGACATCATCTGGAACCTCCTGACCCAGAAAGCTTGAAATGGGCTTGCTTTCCTGTGACAGTAATTGCACCGTGAAGGCCAACATCGACTGACAGCAGGTCATCCACTGGCGCTTCCCCTCCAAGGATCCGCTAGTAAAGTGGCAATAGTCCAGTGGGCCTCTATTCCCAGGTTATGATCAAGTCTGATTTTAAGGCAAGTCAGAAGAATAATAACACAGTACATAATTTTATCGTGTTACTTGTAGCTGACATGCTGAATGCAGAAGAAATCCGGAGGGATTAAGACCTGAGTAGCTTTGATAAGGGCTAAATTGTTACAGCCAGATGACTGGGTAGTACAAAGACTCTTAAATTGTCTTTCCATTTACACATTTTGCATATTGTTTCAAAATCCTACCCATTCATACAGTAAAACATGCCTTGCCTAATATCAGAGAACCATTCACATTTTTCTTTGTTTTAAAAATTGATCTGAATAACCTTAATCAACTTTGATCTTCTAAAAATATTCTCTCAGGCCTTTTTAACATGTAAAGTTATTCAGTTATTGATTAATTTGGTCAAAGTGTTAAAAGGATATTTCAAATGATCACATTTGCATAATACAATGCATCCGAAAAGCACATCACTTCTTCCACATTTCCTTATGTGACAGCCGTATTCCAAAATGGAGTAAATTCATTTTTTTCCTAAAAATTCGACACACAACACCCAATAATGACAACATGATAAAGTTTACTTGATATTTTTGCTAAAATTTATTTAAAAAAAAAAAAAAGAGAAATCACATGTACATAAGTATTCACAGCCGTTGCTCAATACTTTGTTGATGCACCTTTGGCAGCAATTACAGCCTCAAGTCTTTTTGACTATGATGTCACAAGCTTGGCACACCTATCCTTGGGCAGTTTGGCCCATTCCTCTTTGCATATGATGTCACAAGCTTG
>JAODKM010000058.1:30380341-30404769 GCA_026780845.1 Petrocephalus sullivani | reverse complement strand
CAGATCTCAACCCAATAGAGCATCTTTGGGATGTGGTGGAACGGGAGCTTTGTGCCCTGGATGTGCATCCCACAAATTTCCATAAACTGCAAGATGCTATCCTATCAATATGGGCCAACATTTCTAAAGAATGCTGAATCAATGCCACGTAGAATTAAGGCAGTTCTGAAGGCAAAAGGCGGTCAAACACCGTATTAGTATGGTGTTCCCAATAATCCTTTAGGTGAGTGTGTATATGTATATGTATATGTGTATATGTGTACATATGTATATTTATATATATAATTGAAATATGCATTTTTTTTATTTTATTCTATATTACAATTTATTATCTGTATATTATTGTTTTTTATGAAAATTAAGTAAGTCCACTCATGTATTTGTGATCTGAACACTGTGCTGAACAGTGTTGTGATTGAATACTGGAGTTCTCTTGTTCTATGTAGTTCTGTGATTGGATGGCTCTCTTTTTCGGCGCCTGTGATTGGATAATGTCATCTGTTGTTTGTGTTCGTAATTGGATTGTGCTGAATGTCTTATGTTTGTGATTGGACCGACAGCTCGAGAGGAGCTTCAAATTCATGCGGGAGACTGAAGATCAAGTAAAGGTCATTCCCCAGTTCTGCTTCCCAGATGCTAAGGACTGGATACCTGTGGAGAGCTTCCCCAGGTGGGGCCCTGAGTGATGGGGGCATGGCTCACCGTGGGTACAGAGGCCAGCATTAGCTTTAAAAATCCTGAAGTAAACCAGTTCATAAAGACTATAAGCAAGCAGCCTCAAGGATCGCTGCGTTTTGGACATCGTGCTACGTGTCGATATATGTCAGAGAAAGGAAATTTTGGTCATAGAAAATTCAGTTCCTTGTTAAATCTTTGTGTAAAAATTTTGTCTCTGTGGCTCGCTATTCTCCTGTGTCTTGAGTCAGAGATGTTGTTCTCAGTCCACTTAAAAACACCCTCTTATTCCAGCGAAACCTTCTCGTTTGTCTTGACCAGCGAAGACGGCAGCAGGAGGTTTGGTTACTGCCGCCGCTTGCTGGTAAGTGCGGCGTGTTCTTTTTTTCCCGGCTAAAGGACGGGTTCCTTTCCTGCAGCGGTTTGGCCTGAGCCAGAGCCCATCTTGGCCGCGCTCAGACTGCCCAGTGACACACGTAAACATGGAGTGCTTGTGGGCTTTACTATACTGAAACAGATCCACTAACAGTGCAGCAGAGTTGTTTATTGCACTCCGACAGTTGGACAGAGCCGTGTTTTGGTGGTCTGACCATGTGCTTGTGTGACGCCCCCTCATAGCCCAGCGGAAGAGGGCGGCGTCTGCCTGAGGTTTACTGCATGGTGAGCCAGCTGGGCTGTTTCGACCTCTTCTCTAAGGTATCGCCGTGGTGGGAGGTGCTGGCACACGTGTGTGTGTGTGTATGTGTGTGCGCGTGCGTGCGCATGTGTACAGGTTTTGCTGTATTTGAGTTGAGCAGATTTTGAAAAAACGATGAATAGTGAGGCCCGCAGTCGGTCCTCAGTACTTCAGACTTAATTTTATAAACGCCCGTGAATGTCTTGTATTTTGTTTGCTTACTTACGGCTAAGGTTAGGGCTAGGTAGGGATTAGGGTTTTTGTGATTGAGATTAGGGTTTTTCTCACATAAATGAATTAACAAGATAGGAATACAAACTTTCGTGGGTGAGTGGGTTATGTGATTAAAAGCCTGTTATTTTGATGTTGTGGGGACCATTTTTTCAGGCCACACAAGGGGAAACTCAATTTTATAAAAATCTGTGACTGCAGTCAGAAACCTAAAAATGCCTAAAATCTTGTGATTTGTTTGGCAACTTCTGGTTAGGGTTATGGCTGGGTATGGGTTAAGGTTGTCATAGGTGGGATTAGGTTTTGCCCATATAAATGAATGGAGAGTCCCCACGAAAATATACAACAGCAGTGTGTGTGTGCGTGTGTCTGTGCATGGACATGTACGTGTGTGTGTGGGCATGTGTGTTTATATGTACAGAACTGTGCTAAAATATTACGCAATCAAAGAAAATGTTTTGAAGCTGTTATCGGAGTAGTAAGTGTACATTTGTGCAGAAAAACACAATTTAACGTTAGAATATATGTAAATGAACAGTAATACACTAGAAACTAAATTTTGTCCATCTATCCAATAATGTACAGGTATCTTGTGGCCTGGCTAGAAAAACACAGGGGCACCTCAGCCATTTTATACTCGTAAAAACCAGCTCAATAATTTAGTTAGTTAAATAACACCGTAAGGTATTGCTTAGGCAAACACGGTGTCCTATTGGATGGTTATTGCAAACACTGGAGTGACATCCCCTAGCTGAAAAATTAAATAACTAAAGTCTGCTATGCAATTCATACTACTTTGACAAAGCTTAAACAAAAAGAAGGCATTGTTTTAAAATGTCATCATTGAAACTCGCTTAGGACCCATTATGTGTGTGCATTTGTCTGGGTGCATATGTGTGAAATCAGTCCTCCTCCCAGATCCTGGACGAGGTGGAGAAGAGGAGGGCTCTCTCCCCGGCTCTGGTGCTGCCCCTCATGAGGGGCATCCTGGAGGCCCCCTTCCCAGCCCCCGGCCGTACTATCCCCGTCAAGAGCTTCCTGCCAGGCTCCGGAACTGAGGTGAGCGCACGACAGATGCCTCATGCCGTCCTCAGGCCCTCCTGTTCTGCACTGACCGGCAGTCTGGCCGTGGGATGCTTTCTGTCATGCCTATGTGGCAGATCCAGAGATCACAGGTCCGAGTCATGGAGTCGAAAAGGGCAACCCTGCTGTACCCTCAAACCGCTCCAGTATTGCGTTGGCTAAGCCATTGTGCCTGGCCTGTGACCTGCTGACCTCTGACCCCACTGACCCCTGTCCCTGTGGTAGGTGATGGAGCTGCGACGGCCGGCCGATTCTCGCCTGGAGCACGTGGACTTCGAGTGCCTCTTTTCCTGCCTGAGCGTGCGCCTCCTCCTGCAGGTCTTTGCCTCCCTGCTCCTGGAGCGCAGAGTCATCTTCACTGCCGCCAGGCTCAGGTGGGCCCTCCTTGTTGGTTGGTGAATACTTCCTGCCAGCAGGTGGCATAGTGGCTAAGGATGAGACCATTTTACGCTAAGGATTTCTGATTGAATTGAGTCAAGTCTGAAGTTTCCCTGCTGTGAGTCATTTTGGATAAAATGCGTCCTTACAGACACATAGAGACCTCAGTCTTTATGACCATGTGTTTGCAGAGCAGTGTGTAAAGCCGGGTCTCTACAGAAAACATGATATAGTTAAGAAAAGAGTCCCACAGCATGGTAGGTTTCTGTGGAGCATGTTTTCTCCAGGCAAAAATAATAGGAAAGTACACAGCCAGAGTTAGCTTAGCATTAACGTTCTTAAGTCTGACTGGCAAACGTGCTGCCCTCATCTGGCCAGACCAGCAATGCACAGCCTCTGTTCATTTTTGGTGTATAAGTATTTTAAAAACAATTTGTATGTCGCATAATTTAAATGCACAGTTCGTTTTATGACATATATGCATAAAAATTCATGCTTTCCAAACAGACTGAATACTCCTGTTTGGGATTGTTTCTTATTACACTTAAATGAAAACAGACTCAACTCGAACTGCACACATTAGCTTTGTTACAGTTTAGATTAGTCAACATACATTTTTCTTAAGAATCAGAATCAGGTTTATTTGCTAAGTATGCTGTAACATAAACAGAATTTATTTCCGGTTGTTGGTGACTCTCTAGTACTCTAACAATAACAATAAATACACAAATAGATCAATACAATATACAATAGACAACAAACAACTTTATAAAGCGATACCTAGTGCAATTTGGACACATTGTTGCATGCCTTTGTCATTTTTCAATTAATTTTGTTTGTATAAAAATGACTTTTGTCTCAGTATAGCTGTCCCTTTCCAACAACTGTTCACAATATGTGGAGAACTACTGCAGCTTTTAGTTTTTAGTCTTTTTTAGTTCTTACCTAAAAATGACACCATACTGCCCTCCAGTGGTGAAACGTGCCTCTCTTGTGCTATTTGCTGAAGAAGTGATGGAATCTGCTCCTCTCCATCTGGATTCTGATGTCTCTGTCACTCGTTCTCTGCCTCTCTTTCTCTCTTCCTTCTCTCCTCTTTTTTTTCCCTCTTACCACTTCCTACTTTCCACTTTTTCTCTCTTCCTCTCCTTCCCCCTTTCCCTCCATCCCCCTTCATTTCTCTTTTCCTCTCTCCTGTTCCCGCTTCTCCCTCTCCCTTCCTTTCCTCCGTTCCCTCCTTCTCTCTCTCCCTCTTTCTTGCCCTCCCCAGCACGCTGTCTCAGTGCTGCCATGCTGCCGTTGCCCTCCTCTACCCTTTCACATGGCAGCACACCCACATCCCGGTGCTGCCCCCTGCCATGATGGACATCGTCTGCACACCCACCCCCTTCATTGTGGGCCTGCTGTCCCGCTCGCTGCCTCAGCTGAAGGAGTTACCCCTCGAGGAGGTGAGTTAATGCACCCCTGCCCCATTGCCCATCTGAAGAGGAGGAAATATATCATGAATATGGAAGATATCGGGATTATAATAATCCCAGGTGGCAATGTAGTCCTTATGGCGGGGGGGCTTTTCTCAGCCTCCCTCCTGGCAGCAGGGGCAGTATGTGTTTGTGCCTGTCTGCCTCTCCTTGTCCGCCTGCACAGTCAGAAAATAGGCCATTTTGCAAAGAAGTGACATCATTCCCTGCTTTGCCCGCAGGTCCTCCTGGTCGATCTCGACAGTGGCCGCTTCCTGCGACAGGTAATTCCATCTCCTTCTAAGAGAGGATGTCTCTGATCTAAACGTCAATCTGCCATCACCTGAACCCGTCTCAGTAGACCGATCAGCTGGTGTAACAATAAGACTTTGTTTAGCACCCAGGTCTGTAGAGCATGACGAGTATGTAGAACTTGTCCTGGGAGCAGGGGCCTGAGATAGTGGCCTCATAAGTACATTCTAGAAGTTTTATACCTCAGAAAAGGAATTCTCTTCTGTAAAGAAATTGAACTTGTTCTATGTTGTCAGTAATCCCTTTTGACTTGTGAGGGTCTAAAATCAGAATCACAGATCAGGAAACGGCATTAGGTCTGATAGCCATTTATTATTTTATTTTATATATGCTGACTTGACTGGAGGATGCACTCTTTGATGCCCGTGCTGCTCTCTCCCAGCTGGGCGATGAGGACTGCATCCTGCCCCACAAGCTGCAGGCTGCGCTGGAGCACATCCTGGGGAGGAGGACGGAACTGGCTTGTGAGAACTCTGAGCTCCCCAGCGGTGAGTTACATGGGCACTGCACAATTTCTGATTGTGTATGTCATCCAATGGTAGGTCCCTGCACGGTTTCCTCTTGGCTGGCTGTGGTCGTCCACCAAATGACTTTGAACTTACCCAACCTCTCTTCTGGACCCCAGGCAGGACACAAGATCTTTCTTGAACATTCTGCCTTGTCCTCCACAGACTCCAGCTCCCTCAGTACTGTGGTCTCTGAGACTTTCGTACGCTTCTTCGTGGAGATAGTGGGCCATTACCCGCTCTTCATGGGCAACACGGAGCGAGAAGAAGATTCCTCTTCCTCCTCATCCTCCCCCACACCCTACTGCCTGCAGCGCAAAGCCTTCCGCAAGGCCATCTACTCCAGGAGCCTGCGTCGCTTCCTGGACATCTTCATGGAGACACAGATGTTCTCAGGCTTCATCCAGGAGAGAGAACAGCGAAAACACGGTCTGAAAGGTACTGTGGCGAAACACGGTTGGCAGTGCATCGTGTAAATGTTACAATATGGAGCTCTGTGTGTGTGGCCTCACACTTGCATCTTTGGCTGGACTGCACTGTGTCTTTTAAATTGGGTCTGCAGCAGCAATAGGATAAAAGAGTCTTTATAATCCCCAGTGGGTGAGACTGCGGTTCATCATTGGTTGTTTTGCTGGTAATCATTGGTCAAAACCAGAGAGTGACTGATGGCGCAGAGGTCAGCCTACATATCCTGTATTCAACAGCTTCAGTTCTCTCGCTGCAGTTTCTCTTTAGCTGTGCCACTGCTTCTGTTAGTAGCTGCTGCTGTCAGTCGTAACTGGCACACACCCTCCCCCAGGTCTGTTTGAAACAAGAGTTCAGGAGTACCTGGATTCCCTTCCCTGGATCGAGCATTGCAGCGTCAACAAGTTTCTCAAAGGTCTAGGTAAGGAACCTGGTGTATGGGCGTGCGCTACTCTGGGCCCCATCCCTTTAACGGCTTTGTCACAACACTCTCAACAATCTCATTTCAGGTCATAAAATGAAACTTCTCTCCAGAAGATGAGGTGCAGCCAAGGAGCCACTTTCTAGACTGAATGGGAGCAACACCATATGGTGCTCTGAATGAAGGCCGCGGCTCCACATGGGACTCGTCTACATGGAAACTGCAGTACAGATGTGGTCAAACCTGACAAACACCCCCAGCCATTGCCCATGGGAGGTCTCCACCTTCAGGATAAAAACGGATGGATCTCAAATGTAATTTTCTATGAGGTTTAACATCAGAGTCATTTTTAAATTGTTAGTGTACAGTTTCAAAAATGGTTTTAACATAGGATGGCTTATTTTTTTCAGCAGTTTTAATTTATATTCCAAGACTTTTTTTTCCTCATTTAATATGAAGTCCCCAGCTTATGAACTGTTTCTTAGTTGAACACAATGCTAAAGGCCACTCTGGGGTACAGGGTTATGATTAGGGGTTAGGGTTTCAGCAAAAAGTGACTGTTAAAATGGTAAAAAGTATACGAAACGGATGGAAAATGTGATGGGGGAGGGTTACTGTGGTAAGCCTTGGGTTAGAGAACTGAAGGATTGTGGGTAATCATGAGGATACTACAACTGAGCCAACACAAGAGTGGTAATGCCTGAGTGCCGGGAAAAGCCTTAAATACTGTGAGAATCAATTAAATTACATGGAACAAAAGATTACTTTTTTATCCATTGAACTTCATTTCCATAAGATCGTGGAACACAGATCACTGAAGTCAACAACCCAAACTTTATCGATTCACCTCACTGAAGTATTCCAATCCATCATACTTTACACGGATGATACTCCGCCAACAGTGTTATGGGTGAATATGTAAAGCCTGAAAGCATAAATTGAGGTGAAAGACTATTTTGTTTCAGATTTTAGAATCATGTATCACATTCTTATCACATCGTAAAAATCTTATTTTGAAAAAAAACGGCTGTCTTGCAGGGTGTGAGATCATGTCTACCTAAAGAGCTGAGAGAATATTCATATTCAAATGCAGGGGTGACATAGTAGTTAACATTGTTGCCTCACAGTTAAACTACTCATAAGTGTGCGTGTGAGACAATGGTGTGTGGCTGCCCTGCCATGGGTCGGCGCCCTGAGATGGGTCGGCACCCTGAGATGGGCCGGCGCCCTGCGATGGGTCAGCACCATGCGATGGATCGGTGCCCTGCGATGGGTCGGTACCCTGAGATGGGCCGGCGCCCTGCCATGGGTCGGCGCCCTGCCATGGGTTGGCGCCCTGCCATGGGTCGGTGCCCTGCCATGGGTCGGCGCCCTGCCATGGGTCGGCGCCCTGAGATGGGTCGGCACCCTGAGATGGGTCAGCACCATGCGATGGATCGGTGCCCTGCAATGGGTCGGTACCCTGAGATGGGCCGGCGCCCTGCGATGGGCCGGCGCCCTGCGATGGGTCGGTGCCCTGCGATGGGTCGGCGCCCTGCGATGGGTCAGTGCCCTGCCCTGTGATGAGTCGATGCCCTGCCATGGGTTGGTGCCCTGCCATGGGTCAGTGCCCTGCGATGGTTCGGTGCCCTGTTCTGGGTGGATGGATGGATGGAACCAAAAATGCTAAGAGAACCAAACCAAACCAAATCTTCAGTAACTGCATATTCCGGATGGGGTCACCCTAAGCCTGCAGACAGTGGCGGAATACATAAGGCAGGGCACGCCCTGTCACAAGATGCCACTCCATCACAGTGCGTGTGCATGCCCTTGAATTCAAACAACCTATGTGGCCTTTGTAGGCTGCATCCAACTAAGGTTTGTGAAATGAATCTTGATGTCTGCAAAAGAACAATGTATTTCTAGGCTGCCTTTGAAAGACCTATGGAAATGGGTTTGACTTGATGCACCACTGTGATGCATTTGGTCATTGAATGCAGCCTAAGAAGGATGCAGCACCTGAATATGGACACAGAAATTCAGAGACCTTATTTCACAGCCAGCGTCATGCTGGTCTACAGCCTATGCTGCAGGACTGTGGTTCTCAGACCTATTTTCATTACAACCCTGTCTTAGATGGTCCCTGATAGACAATATAACAATATAACAATGACTGTGGCAGGTTGGAAGCAGTGAGGATTGGAATGAAAACATTCTGGCAGAGGTTTCTCCATGAAGAGGATTAAGAACCAATGCTATAGGGGTTATACTGTAGACTCCTGTCCAACACAGGGCACTCATGCTGATAATCAGGATTTCATCTAAGTGCATGTTCTTGCACTGGGAATAAACTGGAGCAACTATATCCAGAGAGAAGAAATCCACACAAGAATGTCATGGACAATAACACCATTAATCGCTGATTAATGCTACTCTCACACCTCTACCTATTTGGAATATGTTCAATTATAATTGAATTAAAATTAAATACTAAAGCATGTTTAAACAAATGGGGAAAACCTTCCGCAACAACGGGACAAAGCAATGTGTCCGTGTTTAGATATGTATATTAACACCAGCTCTAAGGAATTTATAGTCCTTCCTGACACAATGTCCAAGTTCCCTAGTGCAGGCTGTTGCCGTCCAGTTGTATAAAAGGCTTTCTGTGCAACGGTAAGTATTATCTACTTCGAAGGAGTTTCATGGCATCTTTAGCGAGGAAGATTTACACCACCCCCACACGGCGTTTCCTCCCTTTCACTTGAGATTTAGTTAAGGACCTTTATCGTAAGAGCTTCGCAGAGATTCCTCTCCGAGTCATGAGCGAAACAGGATGTACTCGAAAAATGCAGAACAGTCGCCAAGATGCCGATTTGAACCAGGGTCAGTCCCTGAGTTTGGGACGATCTAGCGATCGTCGGGCCAGCTGGACCCGTCCCAGCGGCGATCCGCAGCTAAACGCCGCCTGCAAGCGCCACCGCTGGCTTTTAGGGTACGATGCCGTGGCCGGTGTGCCGCAGATTACTCAAAGGGAGACGGGAAACATTGCGAAACGGGGCAGAAAAGGGATATCGATATAAACCCGCTTGAAAGCACCAGGCTGCTGCAATTATGGTAATCCTTTCTCAAATGTCGCCTTTGGAAAGAGAGCGTTTTCTCTTCACAGGAACAAAGCGCCGCGCTGTTCGCCGTCCCAGGCAGAAAGGAGGCTCTGTGGTGTGCGCTTGTTTGAACAGCTTCGCCGCAGTTTGAGATCCGCTTTTCGCCCGACGGACAACGCATGCATGGTTAAAACTGCATGAGAGTTAAATGGGAAGCTTTGGCCAAGCTGAGCGGGATCGTCAGCCCAACACTTGTTTTGCCTGCCATGTCATAAATTAATTTTCTGTGGGTGATGGTGAATATAGGCGTTATTCCTTAAAAGAAGTAGCTCAGTTGTATTACTTTCTCAAAACACTATCAGTAATCTTGATTAGGAATTATAGCTGAGCTTAGTCTCCCCCTGACATGCTCAAGGAGTTATTGTCATAAATACACCTGCACCTAGTGCTGGTTAACCGGGATGCGTTACAGACGTGTTATATTTCTACGTCAATGAAACTGATAGCGCTTAAGAGTTTTGCCTAATGTACTATATATATATATGTATCTCCCACCCAGGCCTTTAACCGGATATAGAAACGCATGCAGGGCGTCTATTGGAGTCGATCCCAAGTCAAAGCCCACCTTAACGCCTGTTCATAATTTGGCAAATTACTTCTATATAATAAATATGTAATTATACTAGCATTTTAGATTTTCCGTATTTTGTAGGCCTGTTAGTCCGTTATCGTCTTATGGGATTCATATATAAGCCAAACAAGTGTTCTTGAAACTCACAAAACTGTTATTTTCTATATTAAATTATACATAATACATATTTCCCTTTCCATCTTTCAAAACCTTTATCCTTCATAATGAAAAACGTGCATAATATAAGCTGGACAGGCTTCGCGTATTTTATGTTCGGCGTATAGGACATTCATGTAACCACACACCTTCTTACAGTTAAGTGACGACAAATTGCAAATGAGATGAGTATGGGAAAGTGTGACGGGAAAGGGGGAGACGCCGCTTGGCGGGCGCACAGGTGCGCTACGGGGCCGCATTCCGCAATGTGGGAGCCAAGCACCAGGAGACCCACGTCCGCTCTCTAGGTAACAGCCTTGGTGTTCCGCCGGCATCAGGCGTGCACTGCGGGTCCTTTGGACACCCTTCCCGAAATGCCGATTTTCAGTATACCGTTTCACGCTGTCTGAATACCAGCTGCGCACATGCGGATCCGTGAAACATGACTTTTATGCTGAATTTGTTCATGATCCTAAATTTAATCTGGAGCTCGGAGACCAAGTGCTCCCCGACCACTTTTTATAAAAACTGCTGGATTAGACGCTTCCCCGGCATTTTCATCGATATCGACGAGTCCCAGCGCAGGGGCGCGCAGCTTCTGAAGTTTTACCAGGAGGAAACGGCACTGAAATGCAGCCGGACCTGTTGCCTCACAAAGAATTGTAAGCCTTTAAAAATTCTTAATGCAAAACGAAACAGCGACGGTGGTGGCCCAAACCGTGTTCATTAGTTATTCCGCAGAATCTGGTTGTTAATCCACATTTAGTAACTAAATCAGCAATTAATAATGCAAATATAAATCTGTGTTATGTTATTAAATGATTTATTACGGTTAGGTATTTAGTTTAGATGGAATTGCGTAATAGTATGGCATTTTACAAACATTTGCCATGTATATATATAATCACATACGGTTAAATTCAATGTAAAACTACAGCCTTAGACAGTGGCAAAGGAAATATGTAGAGAATCAATATATTTTTGTGTCGAAATTGCCTGCGTAGGTAATGTAGATACAATTATCACATATTTACACTCTACATTACATATTACAATAAGCCCCAATGTATCCCCCACACGCGCGCGCGCACACACACACACAAACAGCCATGTACTGCATAAGTATTCAGAAGATGGATTGATGGGAGGGAGGATTTCACTTTGCATTTCAAATGACATTATTACATATTCGTTATGTATATTGCATTTGTGATATTCTAACGGTATAACAAAGACGTACAAATGAAACGCTAGATTAAAACGTTAAAGTGACAGTGTACCAATACGAATATATTAAAATCAAAAAAATGATTTTGCTAAGTATTACCAGACGTGTAAATCCTACTTGGCATGTGAAATGGGAAGGAGCCGGCGAGTCAGAGAAGGATATGTGACTGTGCTTTATTTATGCTCCAGTCTCCTGTAACCTGGCCATGTTCCACTATGACACCGTGCAGGAGAGTGTTAACTGCTTCCACCTGCACTGCCCCACTCTGGAGAGCTGCACCCCAAGGCACAGGGGCAACGTCATCCTTTACAACATCACTGCAGGTGAGGGGTGCTCTCGCATTGCACTGCATCGGTTCAAGTGTCGTCACTGGCTATAGGTCAGCCTCAGTTTATTATCGGGCACCAATTATTGATGACTCAAATGGTCACAGATTGGATCTGGATCATCGCCATGCACCAAGTACTGATGACTCAGATGGCCATATATGAACCTCAGCTTATCACCATACACCAATCACTGTTGACTCAAATGGCCATAGGTAGGGCCCAGCTTGTCACCAGGAACCAATCACTGATTACTCAGATGACCATAGGTAGGGCCCAGCCTGTCACCAGGAACCAATCACTGATTACTCAGATGGCCATAGGTTGGACCCAGCCTGTCACCAGGAACCAATCACTGATTACTCAGATGGCCATAGGCTGGGCTTGGCTTACTGGCATGCATCAAGTACTGATGGGCAACATAGGTCTTCTCCAGCCTTTCTTCCTCACCAAACACAAAACTCTCTCGCAGCCTTTCACCTTATACTTTGCCCCCCCCCCCCCTCCCCATTACAGGATATGCAAAACAATAGCGCACCGTTAAATTTCAGCCACTGGAAGGTCTTAAACCATTAAACCTGTGGTGTCCCCCCTTCTTTATAGTGAGCACTAATTATTCAAAGAGCTGAACACTCAGGACGTTCTGGGGGGGAAGTCTCCCTTGGAAAATCTGGAGATCGGCAAGGAGGGGGGAGGGTCCCTTAGATTTTGTAATCAACTGCAAATACCCTGGAAAACGACCAGTTGGTTGCCACTGTCTTAAATCATTCTTTGTTGAATTACTGTCTCTTAGAATCCAGCTTGCTTTGGCTAGCAGTACCAATGGCGCTGCTGGCATAATCTGCACCTCATTCTGAGATGATGTCATCACCCAGTTCAGTCCAATTCACACATGTGTGAGGGAATATGATTTTTGCAATTGGCACACACAGATTTTTAGTCAAGTATTTGATCAAAAATGGTGCTAAACCAGTGGTGCTTTTTGTTAAATTTAAATATCAGCCAGCAATGTCGGCTAAAATTGACACATTAGACAGATTCCGATATCTTGATTTGTAATGAATATTGGCTGATACTGGTATGTTAACCAATATGAAGTGGTTCTCTAGCATCAGTACTTAATATGCACCTGGTATGTTAACCAATAGGAAATGGTTCTCTAACATCAGTACTTAATATGCGCCTGGTATGTTAACCAATAGGAAGTGGTTCTCTAACATCAGTACTTAATATGCGCTGCATATTCATGTACGATTCACTAATGATCAGCACATTCAACATTAAGTCTGTTCCTAGAAATAAAATTACAAAAACTTAAACTGAAGCTAAAGTATATTCGAAAAACTAAATAGAAATATAAATAAATCTTTACCAAAAACAAAAACCTATAATAACACTGGTCGGGATATGTCCCTCCAATATTGTGGGAGTACCCTATGTTTAGGGTTGCGGGGCTAATTTGCTCCCTATTAGTGTTAAGACAAAATTTATTTCTTGGTCAGTCCCAGCCTGTCATCATCATGCACCAATCAGTGTCAACCAAACCATGCTTATACACTGTGTGACCTACCAAGGGCTTTGCATCAATCAGTCTGTGATGCATACGTGTTAATAAATGAAGACATTTAATTTTTGGAGGTTATAAATCATTAGTAAGATTATATATTTGATATTGTTCTGTGAGTTAGTTTTTTCAGAATTTTGCATCAGTCTCCTATACTTATGTCATGTTTGTTGGCTTTTGTGATGATTGTTTCAGAATAATAACCTATTCAATTGAGATGGACACAACCCTTGAAAGTTATAAAATAATTTAGATGATATTTTCAAAATTCTGTATAATTCAATCAAATTTGTATGTAGTTGTCAGCTGGCCAAAGCAAAAGCTGACATTGCTGTAATATTGTGAGAAAGACCTGAGTCAACAGAAAATCCAGAAGACTGAGGAGAAGAAACTACGATTTGAGTTTTTGTAATGGAGAAAATACCTCTAGAGGTTCAAGTCCTTCAGGGTACCCAGCTCCTTCAATATGCTAACCTAATATGTCACAGATATGTGTAGGTGTTGTTAACTCTAAGCTTTAGAGGAGTAGCTGTTGTCATTTCTGCTATGGACGCTTTGCAGATGAAAAACTATTGGTAAGATGATTGCATGTGTATGAGATACCATTCTCCAAAGCTAACTTTAAGGCTGTCGTCTAGGTGTGGACCCTGACCTGCTGGTTTTTGGGAAGTATTTCCCCTCCAATGTACGTGTGTGGCCTCACTTATCCTTCCGGCCCAACTCCTCAGACCTCCTGGCTTCAGAAAAGCGCCAGTTCAACCGACCAGCTGTGTCTCCTGTCCAGGAACAAACTACCTTGTCCCCAAAAAGGGTCTTGACCTCACCCAAGAATTCTAACAAGGTTATATCTGGTTCCCCCTTTGTTACTCTCCCACCATTATCTGTCATGACCACCTCCACTTCTCCTGCACAAATGTTCAGGAGCAGCTCCACCCACTCTACCCTCTCTACCATGGCTGCCTCCACCACTGGCACCTCGGTCAACTCCACACCAATCACAACCAGTACCACCTTCATTAACTCCACGCTTCCACCAGTCACAACTAGACCCTTCTCCATTATGTCTACATTATCTCCAATTCCAGCCAGTTCCACCTCCATCATCTCCACATCCCCACTAATTAAAAACAAGCCCCCCTCCTTCAACTCCACCCGACCACTAACTATGACTCATTCCACCTTATCCAACTCCACATCTCCACTAATTACAAAGAATGCCACCTCCTTCAACTCTACCCCACCATCCTCCATGACTATATACTCGTCCATCAACTCCACCACCCCACCAGTCACAAACAAACCCACCTTTTTTAACTCAAACTCACCACTAGTCACAACTAGGCCCTTCTCCATTATGTCTACATTCTCTCCAATTCCAACCAGTTCCACCTCCATCATCTCCACATCCCCACTAATTAAAAACAAGCCCCCCTCCTTCAACTCCACCCGACCACTAACTATGACTCATTCCACCTTATCCAACTCCACAAATAAGCCCACCTCCTTCAACTTTACCCCACCATCCTCCATGACAATATCTGTCGACTCCACAGCCCCACCAGTTACAAACTCAAACTCACCACCAGTCACAACCATGCCCAGCTTGCTGAACTCCACAGCCCTACCAATTATGACTAATTCTAATTTCTTTAACTCTGCTTCACCACCAGTTACAGCCAGACCCACCTTGCTCAGTTCCACAACCATACTAATTATGACCAAGCCCAATTCCTTCAACTCCACCCCATCACCAGTCACAACCAGGCCCACCTCTATAAACTCCATACCCCTGCTAATGAAAACCAAGCCTACTCCTATCAAATCCATATCCTCACCAGTCACAACTGGGTTCAGTTCCATTAACTCGACACCCTCACCAGTCGAAGCTGGACCCATAACCACTACACCAGCACCTCAAGTCATCATGGCTAACTCAACGTTTTCTCCTACCAAACCCCCAGCCATCACAGTAGACTCTTCTTACACCACAGATATTCCCTTGCATTCTGTGATTGGCTCCATCACCTCCACAACCCCACCCACTATGGTGATCGCCACACCAACAAGTAAAACACCATCATCTACTTTGTCCAGCGTTGCCCATGTTTCCTCCACCTCCTCTCTCATGCCTAAATCCACCTTGACTAGCCCCATACCCTCTAATATGACCAGATCTACACCTGTCACCTCAACTTCTCCACTAAAAATGACCGTCAATGCCCAAACCACTATTTTGGCCCTGTATACTAATAGCACCGGGGGTAGCCACATCACACACAGCCAGTCCTCTGCTATACCACGGTATCCTGGACCCCTCCTGCTCCCCACAAGCACCCATGCTCAGTCCCATCCTGCTGGTCCTGCCAACATTGACAGTGGAAAACAGTATCCCAATGACACCAAAGGATATGTCAGCAGGAATCACACCGAGGTGGAGGAGGACAGTGGTAAGCCCAACGCAGTGACTCCAACCTGGCACATTGTAGCCAAAGCTCTCTTGGTCCCAGTAGTGGTTGTCAGTGCAGTCTTACTGACCTGCTGCTGTACCATCTTGATGGCCATCAACTGGAGGGGTAAGAGAAAGGGCCATTACAGGACATCCTGGGGCAAGAAGAACGGCTCCATGCAACTTGTCAAGTACGTCATCATCAGAGAGAGGTTTTGAGCAGGCATGGGGGTGTGGGTGGTCTGAAGTCAGGGACAGTGGGGATCTCCGGTGTTTGGAGGACATGGCTGATTTCAGGTGATTTTTTCCTACAGAAGGATGCAAAAGACTGCAAGAAATTACATTGAGTCTAAACGAGGGGTCTGGCAGACGGAATGTGTGATTCGCCTACAGTTTGAGTCACTACAGATGTTTCAGTAAACGCTGCACAATTTGATTCTTCTCCACCATCCAGGACTGCAGTTGGAGTTAAGTGCTCCCTTCAAGGCCATGGTATAAACAGGGGTTTAAAGCTCGCCAGCCAGAGGTGACTCCAGTATTAGCCCGAATTGGCGACGTTTCCGTTGCCACGTTTCTGACAACAGATTCATAATGAAGTTTTTATGAGGCAATTTTCAAAGGAATTTAAAATAATAAAAGAAAGCATAGATTCTTTGGGTTCCCACTGTAACATGATCTGAATGGTCTTTCTCTGTGAAAATGATTCAGCCTAAAGGTGTTATTTATAAGGAGGTCATGATCTTATAATCTTAATGGTTTAATAATGAGGGTCCACATTTTAGAGCATGAAGCTACCATGCAGGTCACGCCAGTAGAAGACCAAGGCAAACTGAGGCCCAAGAAAGATCCACAGCACTTAGCTCATACAGGTTAGAAACAGCTTTGCCTTCATGTATTCCTTAAACTTAAATCAAAATAATCTTTAACTGTGACTCTCTTTTACCTACCTTGCTTTGATCCACTAGTTACCTAAGAATAATCATGTTTTCTACTTGTAAAAATCATGCTGGTAGTATACTGAGGTATATACCCGTGCTTTTGAGAAATACTGTTCAAAATACCATAATTATTCTGTCATTAAATAACTGATTTAAATTTTTCATTTTGTTCTGGAGATTTTTTTCCCCACGATGGTTGTACCCTTTAGTTAATCATGCAGTCTTGATTTTCCTGTTCAACTTCCCCTGCCGCCAATATACAATCACAGTATAAGAGCTGCTTCCTTAGCTCCAATTGTTATATTTCCTTGTCGATCTCAGTGGCAAGATTCTGGAAGGGCACATGAGGTCTCAAATGGACAAAGCTGCTGTCAGGTATGATGCCAAGAGACCAACATGGGCTAACACTTAGCACGCTTTCTGTCAGCACCCTGTTAGACGACCTTGCACGAACAGGACCAAGAGAAGCAAATGGCCCTTCGCTGGGCAGGGTGTTGTTATTAAGTGGACCAGATGTGGGCCCCTCACCAGTGTGTGGGAGCCATCCCAGTGAGTCACATCCCCCAGAGTCGAGTTTCCACCATCAACCTCAAATTGCTAAGGCCTGACAGGGCTCCTGAACATTCCTGGTATTTCACTCACTTTACTGCTGAATGCATCCTTTCTTCAGGGCCCTGGGCGTGTGATGGGATTTCTCTATGCTCTGTGAAACAACCAAGGAATGGGGTAGCACCTGTCTGATACTTATAGCCTACATGGCCAAACAATATCCACGTATGTAGTGACCCAACTCAGGCAGAGCAGCTGATATAGAAAACAATTTCAATGTTTTTACACTTTCTGCTTTAATTATTGAATTTGAGTGAGCTGTTGCTATAGGGCCCAGTAGAACCATGGGAACAACACAAAAAAAATTATATGCAATAGGAGAGGCAACCAGTTTAATACAGTGACAAACACCTTGGGGAACAACAGACTTCCTGATCTGGACAGATTTCTGCCCATTTTTACTGAAACTGTGGTATTACGACATCACAATGGCACATGGCCACGAGGCTTTAGTCCATCCGCCTTCAGCACTTGCATCTCTGTGATGAAAGTGTCAGTGAGGTCCTCGGTGAGCCCGTATATAAAGGAGGAGTTCAAAGCCTGAGCAGCCGTCTCACGGCCTCCCTGTACCGCAAAGTGCTCTCCTCGCTCTCTCCCTCGTTCTTCAGCTGGCAGACTGCGGCGCCATATTCCCACACCTCAGCAGAGGTGAGCAGCTCGCCCCGGCAGGGTTCTGCCCCCGCATCCGGCGTGCGCATGCGCAGCAGAGTGTCCACCACGTTCTTCTGGGAGGGGCTGCCCTCCCACACGTACTCCTCCATGTCCTCCTCGGTCTTCTCCTGCTCCCAAGCCTCTGTTTTCTGGATGGGGGAGACAGGGAGGGATAGTATCACCAGCCCTTTGCCAAGGCTGCACCTGACCACCAGTTCAGAAATAATGACCATTCTCCTCCTCTTGTACCAGCTCCTAGGGGCAGGTTTGTTGTTTCTGGGGCCTGACTCAAAAAGTCACTTCATACTTCTCTCCCACTTCCCCGAGATGCTTTAAAAACTAAATAAATACGATGTAAGTATGAGTACAAGTACTTACGAGTATAAGTACGAGTACAACCAGAAGATAATAGCTAGCTAACTGACTATCAGAATATGATGCTTCAGTATCTCCTAAATAAGGAATGCATTTATTTAATATTTATTGTAGTACAGTGACTGTTTGTGGCCAAACCCTGGGCCCCCATGCAAATGTGTTGTGGTAAACATAGCCACTACTAGCCCCAGAACATCACGACCCCAACCCTTCACATTACAGGCACATAGTCCACAGGGAATTACACCACCTCCGGGAACTGCATTGTCAGTCGGTGACTGGCCACATTTAGCAGCAAGGCTGAAAAAAATAGCTGTTCAACTGACTGTAATAAACTGGAATAGCGTAGAGTGTCCGTTTTCTTGGGGAACACCGCCCCCTGTACAGAGCTAGGGTTTCCCGGCACCAGGCTCCACACACTGCTTCCCTGCAGCCCGCATCTGCTTGCCTCACACTCCACAAAGGGCCCTTTGTGTGGCTCCTTTCTTTTCCCCAGGCCCCAGCCCAGGGACCAGCCCCTATCATGACATCAGAGGCCACTAAAACCCTTTTTCCATGGGACCCCCCCCCCCATTGATAGTTAGATGCACAGGTGATGAGAATCACCCCCCACTGAGGGCTTAGATTGTCAGGTATGTCTCCACAGTGGAACAGGTGTCTGCATGGATGTGGGAGCCCCACCTCCAGCTGGGCGCCTAAGCCCCGGGAGGCCAGAGAGCTGATGTTACACCTGGAAAAAGGCGGCACAGATACGGCTGCTTTATCTGCACAAAAAGTCACAGCAAGAACTCTACCATGTGCTACTGGCACAAAGAACCGGTGCGTTTCATTCCTTCTCTGTCCAGCCAGAAGTAATACACAACGATGGAAACTCAGAGTTAGTTCTGGTGGACAGCATGTAGTGCTCACAATACAAAACAACCAGAAGGTGCGCCTGACATCAGCACAGGCTGAAGCTCTTTCAGCTCTTCCTCATAGGTGCTACGTTGGCTCCACACATAAACATCACGGTGCTCATCTTAGCAGTCAAAGCTAATTCTGAATTGTTGCGACGCCGAGTAAATGCACTTAGGTGTGGCACGAGTGAGCTGCATGTGTCGCACTTGTGCTGCCCGTCGGCGAGCTCGCCCGGGCAGCTCCCCCACAGACAGAAACATACGCTGCCAGGCAACGCACCACCTTATGAACGCTGTGGAGACAACGTGGGTCCCACGCTGACAAACAATGGGCTCCTTTACGGGGTCACTTTACTGCTGCGTATACAGCTAATGGGCAAGCCTCTCAGGCGTGGCCAGCACCTCCCATGCCCAGGCGGGCTTAGCCAATCAGACAAAGCCTGTCCAAGACCATCCACACTACAGCCAATCACCAGCCTCTATCCATCCGGGCTGCACAATCACCTTGGGAAGTGGACGGTACACAGACATGCACACGTAAGCAGCCCAGTCACTGCCCACCATCAGACGTGACGGCAGCATGCGCAGTGGAACACGCTAATGCGATATAACACGCGTGTTTTCTCATCAGCCTGGCTGTATGTGGAGGTGCTGAGGGGCTCTGCTCGCATTGCAGAGCGTGTAGAATCCGGGCCGCCGTCTTTCACATGGGGCCGCCCCATGCCCCACCCCGAGCCTGGCAGTATAGCATACCACCATACAGGAGTCAAGGTGACTAACAGCAAAATAAGGCATCTGTAAAACTTTAAGCAAGTCAAATGACTTATGTTTTATAAAACACTCACTAATTTTGTTGTTTCTAAACTGAGTGGTTTGTAGTTCTGTAATGATGCTCTTAATTTGCTCAGAACTGCTAAAATCTCTCATTCTTATCTGGAGGAATTTAGATATTGAGCTGGGAGTTTAGTTAGTACTAGAGAAATTTTGTTTAGTCTCGGTTCCTGACTGCAATGAAAACAAGCATTATCCCAGCCTGCTCTGTATTATTCTAGCATTGAGCCAAGGGATGAGGGAGTATAATGCAGAGGGCAGGAGATGCCAGCAGACCAAAGAGCCACTGGCCTGGGGCGGGTTCTCGCACCTGCACACCAGGGGCACGTGGCTGGGGGACGTGACCTCCTAAAGAATGAAGAGCAAATGGCACTCTGCTGAAAAATTTATGAGGGAGGCTGTGGGGGTTGATGAAAACATGGTGCCTTCACTGTGAGAGACCCCCTAATGCTCACTGTGCCCCTCAACCAGGGGCAGCCCCCCCCATATCAGGTGTCCCTCCCTGGCCCCCCAGGGCTAAGACAAAGGACTAGATCGACGGGGGCATGTGATCCCTGCTTGGGGGGGTAGTGGGATACGATGACAATGCGACATACAGTACTGTGCAGGCAGGCAAAGAAAATGATGTTTACACAATCTTCATGTTGACATAAAACTATCATTTTAAAGCTGTGATCAGCTCACCCATTTAAAAACCTCTCCAAAAATTACCATCCAATATGCTGTATTTTCCGACTTTATTGACCATTAACATACCATGTTTGGCTAATCAATACTTCAAGGTATTAAACTAATTAAGCTAGAGAGCATGTGGTGAAACTTAAACACACGGAATGGTTTTGGGGGCACTGAGGAGAGGTTGGGGAACTGAAAAGATTTTCTTCAAGCAATCAGTACCTTTTTGGAGAACAGAAGTAATTTTTGTTACTTCTTATTGTGCTTTTGCATTTTCTTCTGCGCAAATAAACACTTACTACTCAATAAATAGTTTAAAAATCTCTCTTTGGCTGCCTAAGACTTTGTCCATCAGTACCCTTTGCATTTTAGAGTCTTCACCATACTTACTGCCCACATCGCACCTTCTACAGTTCAGCCTCTAAGGGAACAACAGTAATTCACCATATATGGGCATTAAAATGAGTCAAAATCTCGCCTGAGAAGCCAGGACTCACCCAGGACTCGTGGTACAAGGCGGTCAGGAGGTACATTGCGTAGTCTCTGTTCTGTTTCTTCAGGGGACACCTGGGCAGGAAACACAGGGCATAAATTCTTGCTGAAATGTTTAATAACGTAGCCTTCAGGCTGAATCGCCCGGCGTAAAACAACCACCAATGGAGAGACTGTGCAAAGCCGCCGCAAACTCCCCATACCTGTCTGCTGTGAGGGTCAGCGTGTCCGTCTCCCTGCAGTACCGGGGCCCTGCCAGCTTCACCAGCTTCCTCCTCGCATGCTCGTCCAAATTCAGGCTCATCAGCTTCACCTGCAGAGAAGCCCAGGACCCATAACAGCAGCTCAGCACCCCCCTGTTGGGATGCCACCCCTGGTCTTAGCAGGAAACCTGTGGCCTATACAGTCCCGCAGGTTTGTCCATTTTAATGATAAATCACGACATGGGGGAAGAAAATGTCTGACAGTTCCTGTACTTGAGCTCCTGTTATACAGTCATCTCTGCCAAAGTGTGCGAATTCCCACAATCTGATAGCGTCCGGGGATTTTGTTTACAGCGACATCCCAGTAGAGGGTATTTGTAAGCACTCTCTGCTTGAGAACAACAGAAGATCATCATTCACACCTAATTTGGCTGTTTTGTTATGGTATGAAGATAGACTCCAAGGGGGTTCCGTGCTACCCTCCGGTTTATATCCCACATCTCGGCCAATCGAGCTGCTCTGAAATGCAGAAGTGTGACTTACACAGAATGAGCACAACAGAGGAACACTTCAGAAGCAGGCTAGCTGTACTCACCCACACTGACTCATGGGAACCACACTTTTACTGCTCAGGGTTCCCTCTAACCCAGTTTCAAATTTTTAAATCCCATACTTTTCCTAACCACACAGAAAAAGGGTCAGAGCTTGCAGAGACCCATCTTGTGTTGCTTTCCATCGCCACTTTGATCTAAAGAGATGACTGGCTAAAGCAACGCTTCTGACAAGGTCACGACCCCAACACTAGTGTCAGGATGGCCAGACTCAGCATCACATCTCTGGAGAAAACTGGAACAGACTTAAGTATTCAAACAGAGCAAAAAGCAAAAAAAATATGAACAAAAAGATGGGACTGGGTGTTTATTGCTTTGTAGACTCCAAAATGACTACTGGAACGTCTTATGATCACACACTATGAGACGCCCACCGATGACTCCCCCTTTGGCCCATCCGTCCGCCCATACCCTCACCGTGAGCCGGACCTCCTGGCTAGCGGGGTTCCTCAGAGAGGGCCCAGCGAACACAAAGTCCTTGGTCTCCACCTGGATGGGAAAATGTTCCGCACACCTGACGTCTGAGTCCAGGGCTGATGGCCACTCCGTGCAGAACTCTGCCATGTAGGGTAATACAGAGCTGATGTCACGGGCCCTGCCATTAGCCTCCAGTTATACTAGCAGTCCTATTTAACTTTGGGGGGGTGTTCAGGACAATCAAGTTGATCATGGGGGACCACCCCCATCTGACCTCAGTGCTTGGAGAATTTTATCATTTAGGAAATCAACCAAGTCCTCAAAATACTCGAATAGCGTTGCATTGGGAAATACTGTCAGAATTCTGTATAACGTGATTTTACTTTTTAGAATCTGAGACAATGTGACAATTAATTACAGAATATTTGGAAATAAATTAATTTCCAGAACATCACATGGAACGGCACAGATGCCGGTGCCATCAAGAACAGGCACGCTGATACTCACGCTTCAGGGCTTCACAGTGTCTCCTTATAGCAGGTGGGGTTATGTGCAGGAAGTTGGGAATCTGAAAGAGACATTTGTCCCATCAGTCACGAATCCCAGAACTTGCACAAAGTTGTTTTTTTTATCACAGCACAATGAAATTCGGCTCTGCGTGCTTCCTGTAGATCACAGAACCAAACGCGACAACTATGGCACCTTTTCAGAAGGTAGAGACCAAATATAAAGGTGGTCTCCAAAGCCTTCTGACCCACGATGGTAAACCCTGAAGTAAAAGAGCACCGAGTGGCAGCTGGATGCCCCCAACAGGAAGTGGGACTCTGATTCAGCAGTATGTTAGACATCTAGCAAAACACAAATACGGAGAAGGTATTCCCACAACCAAAATATAGTCCAAAATGTATTTTTCCTAGCTATCAGAAACAGATTTGCTGATATTATAAATGTTTCGTTAAGTTTAAAAACAGATCACTAACTGTTTTTAACTTTATTGTAATCGTTTAATCTGATGCCAGTAAGCGATGCCTATACGTTAGTACACTGACCCCATCCTACTAAAGAGTCTGCGAACCTTTATAAGCTCCAAATTGCCTTCCTTGGCTGGGTGAACCCCCCTCTCCACCGGATAGCCCATGCGGACCGGAAGGGGCACGGAGCACGGCTTGAAGGCGGCGGCAGTCGGATACACGCTGGTCCAGTCCTGGTCTGTGGACATCTTCTCCCATCGCGGCGGTCCACTCTGAAAAAAGGTCCAAAATGAGAACATCACTTCTCTATAACATAGCATGGTATTTATTTATACCGCCCGGTTAGATGGTCTCCCAAACGGAGCACGCTGCCGCGCTGCGGATCGTTCAGAAGCCCGGTCTCGTACCTCCCTCCTCGGCTTTCTGTTCGGGGGTCCTCTCCTTCCAGTTGGGGAGACGCCTGAAAATGCAACAAAGATGTCATTCATCGAACCTGACTGTACTTCTGATACGCCCAATTTATATGACACAGCAGACTGTGCATACAGAATAGAACGCTTCTAAATACATTTCACGTTCCCATAAGTCCCTCCCCCCGCGACCTGCAAACTCGCCGGCCCACACTTGTCCTCTTGACTGCACCACGTTTCTGAAACTGGCTGCCTGGCGGTACACTTCAGTTAATAACGATTAAGCTATTTACCGGCAGAATCTGCGAAGCCTCTTCGTATCGGAATTAGCATCCTAGCCCCTAAATGTTGATTTATTCTGTTTAAGGACATCGCGGCCGAACACAACTCCAAAGCAGCCATGGCTGGAATAAGACTAACGCGTACGGCAAGCTGAGAGGCACAAACTTGGGAAAAGCTACGCGCGCTTCTATGGGCACAACGCCACCTGCTGGCAGATATTTAGCTAGCGCTGTGAATTGCTGCAGGTCTTCAAATGATACAATACATCCAGCCATCTATCTATCCATATTCCAAGCGCTTATTCCGGAAAAATTCTGTTAACACTATTGAAAAATTATGCACACAGCAGGGGCGCTTCTAGGATTTTCATTTCAGGGGGCTCAGCCCCCATAGATGTTTAACACATTTGGCTTGTTCAGAATCAGTACTCAA
>JAODKM010000058.1:30354145-30365827 GCA_026780845.1 Petrocephalus sullivani | reverse complement strand
ATAAAATATTGGAATTTGAAACTTCCACTTCATTGCATTCTGTTTTTATTCACAATTTGTACAGTGTCCCAACTTTTCTGTAATCGGGTTTGTACTTGCCAAATTATTCTGCACAAAAGTGTGCAAGTAAACCCAGTAACCAAAGAGCACATTACAACCATAAGGTCAAGGAGTCAACTAGACATAAATGCAGCTAGACTGAGCTTACAAAGAAAGCCCTTGTACAAGTGTAATCAATACTGGAGCTGGAGCTACATGGCATTTGCCAAACAAACAAGAACCTTATTAATGGTAGTAGTGGTGGGTATAATGTTTACAAAGTTCTGGGTTTCATCATTGGCCCGGATTCTGTGGTCCGACGTGTGGGATTTTTGCCTGCATTTGCCCATGCTCTCTGTTCTGAAAATATTAAGTTATGTGAATTAGTGTCTCTGAATGGCCTGTCCTGTTTGAATTTCTGTGTATCCAGTGTTCCCGGACTCAAGCTTCCTAGAGTGGCCATATCTTGCTTTGCCAAGAGAGACACCAAAGCATGCAAATAAACACAGAAAGCAAACGTCAACTTGAAGCAAAGTGAACTCCTGGACATTTCAAAAAAGTGGGACGCATAAAATAGAGGACAGATGAACACCCTAAGATAGGCGTTTACGAAATATGGAGGGATGGAAGTTGTTACTTGCCTACTCTATTGGTGCTTGTTTGTGGTGGAAATTTGCTGAGTGTGTAGATTGCTGTGTAAGATCTGGGAATGAGTCACAAAATTGCTTTCCGGATTAAACACTGTGTTTTCCTGTTTCCTGTGGTGCTAATTTGCTCCATCAAAAGATGATGAAACACCCCAACTACAAATCTTAGCATTGAAGCTTCTTTCCCACCTCCTACATCCTGATAGCCCATTGATGTGGGTCCAATGTGAAAGCACATCTCACGCTCACATTCCTTTTTCACCATCAGTCCTTTTTATTACATGCACAATTTAACTTGAATTCCAAGTAGCTACAACAACACAAGATTATTTTTTTGTTTGCTTAAATATTTAGTTTTTATTTCATGGGTATTTTAAGCTCAAGCCTATCCTACATTTTCCAGACAAGTATTTCCTGTCTTCCCGCGACTTACCATTGCAGCAGGTGTCGCGGCTGGGGTTGTATGCCATGTGGTTACAGCAGGACAGGCCGGCTCCTGCGAATGCCTGGTCACCGCAGCAGGAGTTGATGGTGGCGTCATATGCAAAGCCACCACAGGGCGCCCATCTGTTTTGCCAGCAAGGAGAGTTTTACACAGAGAGTGAAAACAACAAGAGCTTGAATATTTTTCTCACATTTTGTATAGAGCAGAGTTCTCCAACCTCTTTTACGGCGGGAGCTACTTTTACAAGAAAAATGATCTGAGGAGCTACAGATCTGCCCCGGCATCTTTTGCCAGATGAGACTGGGGGGGGGTTGTTTTTAGATCAACCAGGGGGTGTGGGGGGCGATGGTGTTGCGATTAATCAGTTTTTGCGATTGACCGGTTGGCAACTACTGGTATAGAGAATGGATAATTATTTCGTCTTTGCTTTTTTATCTGATTATAGTGAGCAAGGACTTTAGCCAATGTTGGGGGGGGGGGGGGTGTCATGCAGGTCACACTTAAGAAGCATAACCATTCCCTCTTTTGATAAGGTTTGTCTTGCTGTTCACAACACAATTTGTCTACCACTCTATTGGTATGGCCTCGGCTGTAATAGTTTTGTATCTTTACACCGCCTTCTGCTGCTGTTAGGCAACTTTGCTTTATTCACTCCACAGTGAAACAACCATTAGAAAGATAAGTAGCGCACAGTGCCAAAGAAGAATAATCCATTACAGTCAGGATGAGGGGCAACATGGTCTATTCTGAAAACTTTAGCTAAAAATGTGAATAACAGGCTATATAAATTGATGGACTGTATAATTTAAATAATCTTATTAGTTACATCCTTAAATGTAACTTCTGGAAATTCTGTCTATATGTGGCCCATAGTTTTTGGTGGCCCCAGGCAGTTACTTATCTTGCCTAATGGTAAAGTCCATCTCTGATAGCGAGGTACACTTACCGGTGCTGGCATAATTGTGTTACATCATTTGATTCAAGCCCTGAAAAAAAAGATCCAACACTAATAAGTTCACAGATCTTAATTTCCTAAAGAGCAGTTTGAGTCTCTAAAAAGGGACTTTGTCCACCTACTGGAGCTCCTTACATCTCTCCCAGTAGAGGTGCACATATCAGGCCTATTGCCCGTAACAGAGTGCTGGGACTGTACACCTGGCTAACGTCGGCATGTATAACGCACAAAGTACATTTCTTTGACAAGTTAATCTGTTCTGGCCATGCAGGTTATCTGCCTAGATGTGATGGGTGTTACCTCAGCTTTTCTGGGACAAAAATGCTTATATGAAACCTGCCGCACGACATCTTGCATCCGCCCAGGAATCTTATCAGAGACAATGTAGTTCAGCAAAAGCCACAATCACCTGCTAAAGACATGCGGTACTGAATGTCCACTCACTCAACAACAAATATTTCATAGTAGGCCAGCCGACAGAAAATCTGAATCTTGATATCATTATCCTTACTGAGTCCTGGCTTAGTAGCAACAGTGCTCCTGTACTTACTGAAACATGTCCTTCCAGTTTTAGTTCTTTAAAATGTGTCTAGCTTGAAAAGAAATGGAGGTTTTGTAGCATGTTAATCTCATAATCATTTATGCACTAAGCAAGTTTCTTAAGGGGACATTTCTACATACTTTGCAGTGCATCTCCAGTGTAATAAATCTGTTCTTATGCCATCACCCAGCTAGCCTTAACTTGGGTTTACTTAATGAGTTTGGGGACCTTCTCTCTGACATTTTGACTGGTTTTGAAGATATTTTAATAACTCGTGATATTGACATTCATAAAGACTTGACCTCAGATCCTAATACCATAGATTTTATGAAATTACTAAACTCATTCGACTTGATGTGTTATATGTCAGGTCCCACTCATAAATAAGGTCATAAGCTGGATTTAGTGATATCGATGGTGATCTTAGCATTAACAGCCATATCAGCGATTTCTGTAAAGTAGGAGCTAGAGTCCCTTGTGAAGTAGGGGTCAGAGTCCCCTGTGAGGTGGGGGCTAGAGTCCCCTGATGAGGAAGCGGGATAGAGTCCCCTGATGAGGTAGGGGTAGAAGTCCCCTGTGAGGAAGGGGGTTAGAGTCCCCTGATGAGGTAGGAGTCAGAGTCCCCTGATGAGGTAGGGGTCAGAGTCCCCTGTGAGGAAGGGGGTTAGAATCCCCAGTGAGGTAGGGGCTAGAATCCCCAGTAAGGTAGGGGCTAGAGTCCCCTGTGATGTAGGAGCTAGAGTCCCTTGTGAAGTAGGGGTCAGAGTCCCCTGTGAGGTAGGAGCTAGAGTCCCTTGTGAAGTAGGGGTCAGAGTCCCCTGTGAGGTAGGGGCTAGAGCCCCTGGTGAGTTAGGGGTCAGAGTCCCCTGTGAGGTGGGGGTTACAGTCCTTTGTGAGGTAGGGGATGGAGACCCCTGTGTAGTAGGGGCTAGAGTCCCCTCTGAGGTAGTAGGTAGAGTCCTCTATGAGACAGGGAGTCAGGTATTTTAAGAGCACCTTAACTGATGGCAGTATTTGCATTTGTTAAATGATTTCAATGCAGGGCACTAGTTACACTGCAGTATCTACAGTAGATAAGAAAAGGCTTCAGTTTATCAATCTGCATGATTGTATGTAAATGGTACAAAATTTCAAGACTAATAAAAAACTGTGCTGAGGCTGCTGGTGAGGGTGTTACCATCAAATACAGTGTTTCCCAGCCCAGTCCTCAGAGACCCCCGGACAGTCCACGTCTTTGCTCCCTCCCGGTCTGGGGGGTTTCCAAGGACTGCGTTGGGAAACACTGCTTTACACGAGGACACAAGACGTAGGAAGGCAGACCAGCATACATTTAACTGTCTGTAGGACTCCCTCTCCCTCTCTATCCCACTCGGCTCCCGCTACAGTTTGCGGATGGCTGTTTATGCGTCCCTGCAAAATATTCGTCGACAAGTCAAGTCTGCAACACGATAAAAAAATGCATAACGTACCAAAGGGGAATCACATAAAACCCTTATGATTCCAACACTAGACGGGTCTGGAGCACTAAGTACGCTGGAAGACGATCAAAAGCGATCGCGTCAGACACATTTTTGGCGCTGCCACAAAGTAAAACAGAACAAAGAACTACGCGTTAAAGGATTAAGGCCAGGGGCGTAAATTTAGGGTGGACGGAGGGGACGTGTCCCCACCAATATCCTCTGACCATTGAAATGTCCCCACCAATAATTTAATCCACTTAGTCATAGGTCCCCACCAATGTCCAGAGCAAATCTACGCCCTTGATTAAGGCTATATTAAACGCGTGTGTATGAATTCCACTAACACGTACGCCAGCACACGGTGGGCGTAGTACACGGGAAGAGATGGAGGCGATGACAGGGAGGCATATTTTCCCAGGCACAGCGGACGGGGATTTGCAAACGGGAGTTCCTCTCATACTAAAGGGGCGCTAAACCTAACCCGCTAGCCAAAGAGGTGGCGCCCAGCGGAGAATACAAATGAGGTGATGCAATGCAGGCGGCGTGACGCGGCGTGGGAGCCGGCGGAGCGAGCCGTCCGTGCCAAACGTCGCCACCTTTCCCACGCGTCCCACCGAACACTGGCGTGAAAAGCGGCGCTCGGACCGCCAAATGTTCTGCTTGTTCTTTGTTATATCAATGATACGGTGGTACTACTACTGCACATCCCAGACAAAATGCATTTCTTGTAGTAGCAACAGCAAGTTTAAAATAAGAAATAGTCAGATCTAAGAATTCTTCAATGAATGTTTAAATAGCTGCGCTTCCTTATAATCCGTTTGCATATTATGTGAAAGTAAAATTTCCTAAACAAAATGAGAGCATGTACATGTTTCCATCTGCATTGCTTTCCATTTAATAAAGGTGAGTATTTGGTGCAGAAATGCAGATGCAGTAAACAATGCACTCATGCAGAAATGCACCGTTACTATAATGTATCGATGACTCGCATATTAGGCATATTTCATTCAATTCAGTTTATTTTTATATGGCGCCCTTCACAACAGAGCTGTCCCAGGGCGCTTTACATGGGTGTGTTAGAATACATTGGTACATTGGGTATATCAGTTGTTCAGCTTAGTGAAGGATTTTTTTAGAGCTATTGTTGGAGCCTTACATTAAAAATGCCACTGTTGGGCTTTCTGGGCTTTTGTCTGGGGTTTCAAAGTTAGAGGATTAAAGTTAGAAACATTAAAAACCAAACTTTTGTTTTGGGCTCAATTGTCCCTAGTGCGTCGCAAAGTGAAGAGGATACAAATAATTTGCAAGAGTTAAATGAGTAATCTACAGCAAACCTTGAAATAAATAAAAGTGCCTTTGCGGGGAGATCTGTGCTACAGTAGTGCGGTGCGACCATCTTTGCTGACTGCGCAATATCAGTTCGGGGCGGAGCTAATTATCATAGCTGAAAGCGCCGCTTTTTGCACCGTCTGGCGCTTCATATTAAATTTGCTGACTATAAGCTTGGCGATGCATTTCACCATGAACAAGCCGATTGTGGGGGACTACTTTGGTAGGCTGAGGGACGCGGAAAGTGTTATATATTTAGCCAACCCAACCAAAGAGCCTAAATAGGTCTCACAGAAGAAAATCCTGGCATGGTATCATATTCCTAATTGCTTGGCGGAAATTCAGTAGACATCATGTTAGCCCGTTCCATATCCTCCGTCTGGATTTCAGTTGTGGCTATTTATATTACAGCTACAAGCACATTACTGGGAAAAGTGGCAAATGTAAGACGTTTTAAAATGTAAATCAGTTATGTAGCGACAATCAAACTGGTAGCACTTTGCAATAAGACTCCCCTTATACCGTGTTTATTAATGGTTTATTTTGAGGTTATTAATTCGGTTTCAACACTTTGTAAATAATTAATAGACAATTATAAGCAAGCTCTAACATTTATTATTATTATTATTACAATTTATAAGTGGCAAAAGGGAGAATCATTAATTGTAAAATGGTACCATCCAATTCAGAGTCTCTGTTGTAAACGCAAGCGTTACTCATTTTACATATTGGTTCGTGAGTTTACATTATAGGGTCATGTAGTCTTGGAGGGGGTACTTTTATTGGGCACTGAATTCAGTACACCTGCTTCTTTACATAACCAAAGTTGCAGATCAGTTTGTTAATCTAACTGGTCTGTATCTCATTTGATTTAAAATACGTCGCTACCCTGTGTATGTTTCATATCATTTACCCTGCCGCAAGATTCACCGGCGCATCGGAAGGCAATAATTAGTTTACAGTATGAATTTACAGTATGAATAAACTGTTCTAGCTACTCTAAAAATACTACATGCTTGAATATAGCGATATTGTGCATGTGGTTGTGTGTGTGATTGCGTCCTGTGTGCCCCTTGCGTTGCGCAAAGTTGCAGTTTTTACGCGGTTGGGAGACAGATGGAGAAAAATATATATATAAAGTATTTATATAGTATTTTTTAGTGTTCATTTAATAGCTGAGTGATATCTCACTTTAAATGAAATAGATAAAAAACAAGATCTTATATTTTGTCTTGTATACAGTGTAGATCTACGCTGATATGTATTCACATAACGGAAGTCACTTTTATATTCATTCAATCAATGCCCCTTCACAACGTTTAAGATGCCACATGACCCAATAAGGAATGTATTATAATGGACAAAGTGAAAGCCTGTTGATATTTCCGGTCTCTAAATTGAACGTATCGCGCGAATGGAAACGATGGAATTGAAAGATGGAAAAAGTGTAAAGTGCTAACAAAACATTTGGACCATATTCCACAACATATACGAGCATTATGGTTTGTTGACTTAATTTGCGTGATGTAATAGGAGTTACGTATTTGTTACCTAAATCTTCTTCCATTTGGTACTCAGAGATGGGTCCAAATTTTCAGTTTGCAAATAGTGGGATGATGTTCCCCTGTACTTAAAAATCTTTATAAATTTTAACTTCCTCAATATCTGATATTAAGCAGAATGCAAAGTCACACATTTCCTAAGTGTTAGTTTGTAGCAGGCTACATATCCACATGAAATTCCATGAAATATATTACCTTGTGCAGTGTTCATAATCTGTGTAGAGTACAGCAGGATTATAACTGCATCTGCAAAACATAAACAATACAGTAGTTATAATCATTTGAAACACCTACATTTCTAACCAAAATTTATCAAAATTGAAAAAAGCTTCTGTATACATACACAGTAATACTGTCCTACAGTCCATTATGAGTCCAGAGCAAGTTTTGCAAAACTGTTCCTCCAAGAAATCTTACTAGGATGAAAAAAAAAACCTGCCACCTTGTTTTCACTTTTAACTGCTTCTGTGTTGGACAGACACCTATATAAATCCCAATGTTACGTCATGAATACATCACAGTTTGTTAGTGATGAATTTGGGGGACAGGATCCACATGTTTGTCGTAATGGCTGCTAGGCTGAATGACTCATGAGTGAGTCAGATACATTTATATTCTGCCACATTATCTGTTGATTCCATCAGAATTTCCTCCAGTGGCATAACATTTAGAACACAATACATAGCAGTCAATATCATAATTTTTTATTTTTATTCTTTCAGTAGTCTGAAAATAGATATAGGAACTTAGTAAGGATGGTGGAGATTCCTTTTACAGATGGAATATGAAGTTAACTGGTGTGTAATTAAATACAATTTCCCATTTCACCTGTGGAAGTACTGTTAAGGTTTTTCATCTGATTCATAAATTGATGGGTAGTAATTGATGATCATTCCAGCAGTTGGGGAGCATCGTTATTTTATTATGTCATGGATTACCTACTGTGGGTGTGGTCATTATTCTTGGCCATGGCTACCACCAGGCGGTAATCATTTACATATGCGGTTAAAATAGTGTGCATCCAAAACTGCATACTTCTTTGCTATGTAGCAGGTGAAATATAATATGCAACTTAAGCATACAAGTCATCCAACACAACACAGAGTTAGAGGAGATAGTTAATACGCCTGTTAGGTAGATGGTGTGTACCCCACAAGTGGGGAGGGAGGAGACCGGAGAGCAGAGAGTGAAAGAGAGTTGGGTAACCATAGGTGTCGACACGGCGTGGGCGTACGCACCTTACGTGGGCGGCATCACCTGAAATACCTGTGTCTAACCGCTTTCAAGCTGGAAGGGACTGGGGAGGCTGGTGGGCCCCTGGGCACCGAGGAGCCCCCACCCCCCAAAAAGAGGAAGGTTGTGGTAGTGGGTGATTCAATTATTAGAGGTATAGACTTATGTGTGCATGCGTGATAGAGGGTCTCGTACGGTGTCTTGCCTGCCTGGTGCCCAGGTAGGAGACCTTTCGGATCGTTTGCATAGGCTTCTGGCCCCGGCTGGTGAGGATCCAGTGGTCATGGTGCATGTTGGCACCAACGACATAGGCAAGGGTAGAAGGACTGTTCTGTAGGAAAAATTTTTAGAAGTCGGAGATAAGCTTAGAAGCAGAACGTCCACGATGGTATTTCCCGGAATACTTCCCGTGCCACGTGTAGGCCAGGCTAAGTTAGCGGAGATAAGACGATCTAACGCGTGGTTAAAAGGGTGGTGTACGGAAGAGGGGTTCTGATTGATGGAGCACTGGGGGATCTTCTGGATCAGACGGGATCTGTTCAAGCAGGATGGGTTACATCTGAACTGGAGGGGAACCAGTGTGTTGGGGAGGCGTATGTGTAGAGTAGTCGAGGAGTGTTTAAACTAGGGACTGGGGGGGGCAGGTTAGTTAAGGATAGAGGTGGGGGGGCCCTAAATAATAATGATAGTGGGGGGCGTAAAAGGACTACCCTTTGCTGTCTGTGCTTAAAAGCTAGGAGCATTAGAAACAAAATCCATGATTTGGAGGCTTTAATCTTGTCTGACTTTTACGATATTATAGGAATAACAGAAACATGGTTGAGTGATAACGATGGTGAAGAGTACAATATTGATGGTTACACACTGGTTACACGTAGGGGCTGGGTACGCAGGAAGGAAGGTAGAGCTGCAGTATACGTAAAAAAGAATTTTCAGGCTAGGGAGCTCACTGACAAAAATACAGCTACAGAAGCGATATGGGTAAAACTAGAGGAAAAAACTCAAATGTTTGAAATAGAGCACCTAATGTAGTTGCAGAGGAAAGCAGATACACAATGACAATGACATCAGGCTAATGAGTAATAAAAATTATATGGTAGTTATGGGTGATTTTAATTTACCTGGGATTCAATGGGACGTAGTCTCTGGCTCTACTGTACAGGAACTGGAGATGGTGGAATTGGTACAGGACTGCTTTTTTACCCAGTTTCCTAAGTCCCCTACCAGAGGAGAAGCCATACTTGATCTTGTGCTCTCTAATAACCATGATAGAATTCGAAAGCTTGAGGTTTTAGATCCACTTGGCAATAGTCATCACAGCATTGTTAAACTGGAGGTCAATTTTAGCGTCCTTAAAGCAAAGTCCAAATTCAAGATATACAATAATGGTATGAAAATTAAGCTAGAGACAGTTAACTGGATGGAGTTAAATGAAAAGGCATGGGACTTTAAAAAATGCATTGTTACAAGTGCGAGGGGACTTCATACCAATATACAGCAAAAATACATCTAGGAAACTGCAATCAAGGCGGTTTACTACTGAAATAAGGAGGAAAAGGGCTCTGTACCGCAAATGGAAAATAACTAAAGATGTCGGAACAAAACAGGAGTATCTAAGTCTACAGGATGAGTTGAAAAATAATATTAGACTCTGTAAGATGAAGGCAGAAAGGAAGGTGGCATTAAAGGCTAAGGATGACATGAAAAGTTTTTTCCAGTATTTCAACTCCAAAAGAGTTCTAAAGCCTGTAGTGACTAATCTGCAGAATAGTGAGGGCCTTACAATTGAAAATGAAATCGATATTGTAAATGAGTTTACAGTCGTCCCTCGTTTATCGCGTTTAATCCGTTCCACACTCTACCACGAAAAGTGAATTTCCGCGAAGTAGGATTGTTTATTTATTAATTGAATATTTTCGTAGTTAGAGCATAGAAAACCTGTTTACGACCTTCTAAATACGTTTTTTAACATTATTAGAGGCATCTAGACATGAAACAACACCCTTTAGTCACCATTACACTTGTATTACCCAATATATTAGACAAAATAAGAGAAAATAGGACATTAGATGTTACATATATCTTTATACACATATATACAATTATTATTATTATTATTATCATCATTATTATTGTTGTACATTTAATTACACAGAAAAACTAACCTATGAAAATAAAAAGAAGCAGCATGTTTAGGAGCCATCGTGGGGCTTAGACAAAAGTTCTCTGAAATTGCAAACACTTACAAGTGCTAAGATGCTTCCGATGCGTAGCGATGTAGAAGTGTGTATGAGAGAAGAGAACTTGCGTGAGGCTCAGCCAGTCAGTGGCCAGGATAGGAAGAGGATATAACTGACTCAGACAACCAAGTGCACACTGTATCATTTTCACGGTCTCGATCAACTTTTTAATGAAAATACAGTACTGTGTATACTTTAATGAGCACAGTACTGTATTTGCAAAAACCGCGATAGAGTGAAGCCGCGAAAGTCGAAAGTGCGAAGTGGCGAGGGACGATTGTAATTCAATTCAGTTCAATTCAGTTTATTTTTATATAGATTGTAATGGTTGTTTTGTATTCACTGTGGAAAACATGGAACTCTTAGAAACATGAGAAGATCTCCCATCAAACAGGCACACCAAAAATAGAAACTAACTTTTCCAGCAGAATGTGGCAGCCGAGCAGGGACTGGTAACAAGAGCTCAATCGTTTATGATTCTGCTCTTCACCTCAATCGTTTATGATCTGCAATACACGATACAATTCACATACAATGACCAACTAAGAAAATAGACAACAGGAGAGCAGAGGAACCAGGAGTCCCAAATGCAGGAGACCAGGAATTTTAATAAAGAACTCGGTTACGGGTCCAAACCGATCAAAAGCCGGGAGGGTCAGTCCTACACCAACACAATAGATGAGGAACAAGAACACCAGGCGGAACAGTCATAGGCGAGGAAGGAACAGACAAGGTAGGAGCAGGCAGGGCAGGAACAGGCAGGGTAAGATGGAAAATAGGGTTATCAGATTCCTCATAAAAGGTAAATGCCTAATTTAAAGGTATTTAATGTTTATTATCCCAATGTTCAAATGTCTGATATGTCTTTATAATGACTGCTGAAAAAACTAAGACCAGTTGTCACACCCTGTCTTCCTGCCCCTCCCATTTTCTCCCTAGCAGTTGCCTTTTGCCTGTTTTGCCTCTATTCTTGTTTCAGCCCTCATGGGGATCACTCCAGCTGCCGCCTGTTTGCCCCCTCGTCAGCCCTGAATAAGATTGCCTCCCAGTCCTGTGCTCCCCAGTCTGGTCATTAACATCAACCTCTGTATGTGTTGTTGGAGATCGCCGTCTCCGCCGGGTCCGTGGATGAGCAGAGACTCACAGCTGATACATGGGGGAGTCGCAGGTCCAAGTTTTATTTCCGACAGATTGCAATCCGGGAGCAACTATCTGACATACATTCAGCATG
>JAODKM010000058.1:30313303-30343458 GCA_026780845.1 Petrocephalus sullivani | reverse complement strand
CCCGGACAACTTAGCTCCTGGGATCACTGGAACACGCAAACCCCTCCACCACGGTAAGGTGTCGGCTCATGGAGGGGCCAAGCTATTTCCCTTTGTAAAAACATAGTCCTCAAAAAGCTCTAAGCTCTATGCACACACGTCTTCCGGGATCTCGTATATCGGCAAATTAACTTACGGTTTCTATTCGCCTGTCATAAAGCCGAAGGACGAGGCTCTTTTACACACTTTAATGAAGTAAATACACTGTAGGTTTAATAAAATGTATTTTACAATCCATTTAACATATTTTCAAATATTTCAATCATGAATAATAAAGGACACGAGCCAAAAAGACGCATATTGGCCAACCATAGTGTTACTGTAATCACTACCGTGTTATTCAAACAGATATCTAATAATAGTTATTAAACTGATATGGACGTTTTCACTCCTGAAAGCAAGCGTCATGGCTACAGGCTATGTCTGTCCTAATGAATAACTTAAAATCTTAGGCTGACACCGAGTTTACAGGCATATAGAAAATATTTAAATGATATTGAAATAGAATGAGCTTAAAAGGCTCATTCCAGTCATTACAGCTATTAGTATCTTTTAACAATGGGATACACGGGATGACGGGACATGCATGAGTGCAATACAGATGATCAATGGCAGCAGTGATGAATTTCAAATACAGTACGTAATTCTACCACGATTCATTGCCATGCAAATATACGGGTAGAAAACCTATTTTGAAATATAATGCATAAACACGTTTTCCAATCAGCTCTGAATATAAGTGCATTAAATCCTTTTGACAGCCTTACCCTCACACATGAAACGTTTCCATTACATTTAATTTTTGTGTTCTTGGTTAAACCTCAATCACTTACAAACTCATTTTTTATTAGCAATACTATTTTTAAATATTGTGTTTAAAATACACAATGGTGTTCTCAGAGGGGGCGCCTTCCAGCACCCCATCCAAGGCTTCCAAGAATACTGGATACTCTGAACTGGTGTTCACTGCATGAACTCAGAAAACTGTCAAAGCCCGGCCCCTCAAAGTTCAAGGGAGGCAATGCTCTTATTCACCAAGATGAAGTCTAACATACTACCTCTCATCCAGGGTGATTCCAGAGTCTGAGCTTGACTGTATTTAGATGGTATCTCCCTACCTCTCACACTAGCACAGGCTCCTTTCCTAGCAGCGAGGTTACATTCCATGTCCCTAAAGCCAGTTTTGATAGCCTACGGTCCCTGCCTTCGATTGCCTTCTGATCCACAATGCATCGGACCCCCATGAGCCCGCAGGAGGGCAGACCCATGTAGTTTTATCAGGCATTACCCAGGCAGACCCTGTGGGTACAGACCTGGCTACCAGGCACTCACCCCCTTGGCCTGGCAGCACCTCCACCCCAAAAATGGGGTGATTCATGGAGGGGAACTTGAGTATTAAATGATCCCAGATATGACTGACAGCCTATATTTGATAGAATTAACATATTTCAGTATACTCATTAGTATTTATCTATCCAGTCACTTAATTTCAAGCTATGTACCAGCCACCATCAGTTGGGATACAGAGTTTTAAACCCTGGTGTTACAAAGACTATGGCCTTGCTTTTCCTGCTTTTCCTGGGCAGCACTTCCATTTACATTTACAGCATTTGACAGACACCCTTAGCCAGAGCAAGGTACATAAGTGTTTAAAGACTCCATTAGTGAATACTTTGTGATACTGGTTCAATAAAGCTCAGGCTAGGAATACTATCTGTCAAAACTCTGTTGGGAAATACTAGATTTTTTTTTTTTTAAGTAGAATTTTGGAATTGCTAAGCCAAACTTTAAGTGCTAAACCAAGTACTTCTGGCAGCAGAAACTTATAGACTCAAGTTCTGTCCTGTATTTATGAAATAATGTTGAATTTAAGTTAAAATAACTAATGAAATGAATTGTCCTCCACCGATACCTTTTGGAATTTAGTTTAAAGTCTGAGGACACCACCTGTGTCTGTTGGTTGGAAAGTAGTGATTTATTTCACCAGTAACGTCTTGCCCTCATTGTTCGGTCCACAGGAAATAGTCCTGGTGCTCTTCTTTGGGACGGAGTATGTGGTTCGCCTGTGGTCTGCAGGCTGCCGGAGTAAATATGTGGGCATCAGAGGCCGACTGCGCTTTGCCAGGAAGCCAGTCTCCATAATAGGTAAAGGGAAACCTCTGAACTTTCACCTTTAACCTCTCAGCCTGTTCCAGAATACACTTTCACATGCAAGGCAGTGGGGAAAGTAGGTTAATATTTAGAATGTTGTGGATTTAGACTGTTGACCATGGACCGTGGAACACATCTGAATGGGGAGGGGTCATAAGGTCATTTCCACTTGTCTGTTTGCTTTTGAAAAGATATAATCATTATTAACTTATAAACATTGATACAAATTGGGTTTTTATGAATTTTATAGATTTGGTTTAAATTATTTGTACAGTCAGTCCTTCTACAATGCGTGTTATTACACCGAAAATCTGTTGTTACGCAATAGATATATTAGTCCAATACAATGCAGAATCACATTTGTACTTGCACAATTTTCAGTCGAAGAGAAAGTGCTATGCAAATGACAGCATGAAACTGTCTTAGTGCGAATCACTTGCAGGTAAACAGAGCCATCCACGTGAACGATAGTGATGTCTGATTAGTAACAAATTGTTCTTTGAAATCGGTTCTTTTCAGTGAATCGGTCAAACTGATTTTCAAATCTGAAAGAATGGAACTTCTATAGATCTACAAATAACAGGTTATCACATAAAACACACAGCAACCTTTTCAATTCACTTCCACTTGCTTCTCATAGACTGTAGCTATGTTCCATTCAGTGCCCCTCTGCATACCGTAATCCAGTGTATTTATGCTGTGTGCGTGCCTGGCTGCATGGTGGCTGTGGCTCACCACTCCTGACAATCAACAGGTTAGCAAGTCTGGCACTTCAGATTGAAGTTACGAGGTAATTCCCGTGAGACTCATAAGACCCATAGCACGTGTATGATACGACTCATGAATGCATTATTATTATTTCTCGTTTAAAATACTTATAATTACATTATCACTGTTTATATTATTTAATTCATTATTTAATGCAGTTTTAGTGAAAGCAAGGTTTACATTGTGCGTTGCAACAGGACTGACTGTAGGTGATTTTCTAATGATTGTTCATTACTGCATACTTAATTAGCCCTTTTGATTATTGCGCATGCGCAATACAATCACAATGTGCTATCGTCCGTCCCTAATATTTAATGATGTTCCAAAAGTTACCCAGCCATGGGTCCTGGTTCAAGTCCCATAAAGGGTGTTGAACCCTACGCCATGGAACTTTACCGAAATGTCTCCTATTAAATGGATTGCATATAAACTTATTTCTTTTGGACAAATGTGCTCACATAGCAACAAACTAATAATTACAGATAAATAAAATGCAGTTGCATTTGTATTATTGTTCTGTAAATTGAATTTGTATGAAAGAATTAAAAATGACTGCATGAATATTCAATATGTCAATGGATTTTAGTTTATTACTTTATTGTTACCATTTTGACAGTATTCTTCGCTCCGATAACTGCTTTTCAGCAGTAAGTTTGTTAAATGATATTTGTTTCTAACAGATCTGATTGTGGTGATCGCCTCCGTCATTGTCCTCGGAGTTGGATCTAATGGCCAGGTGTTTGCAACCTCTGCAATCAGGTACAGCTTGAGCTGAGGTTCCTAGGGTGCATGTGGTGGTGGGAGAGAGGAGTTGATACATTTAACGGGTTAATTTAAAACCATCAGTTTTTAATTTGACGTAATAACTCCCGTAGGCTCTGTAGAATTAGTGTGTTCTACAAAGGAAAATGAAGGCAAACTACTTCCAGCTGGGGTGGCAGATTTATAGGTGTATTACATTACTTTCTATGCATTAGTAACTGTATGAGGCTCCTTATAAGGCAATTTCTCATGTGTAAACAAGATGTAATATCCTTGTTTCTGAAGACATGCTACCTTGGCATTTTTAATTATGTCCAGAAGGGAGTTGTACATGTAACATTTGTATTCCATACTCTTGTTGTCTGATGGGATAGATCTCTAATTCTTTGGATTAGAGACTGACATATACAATAATTTGAAGCTGACTTTCTGTGGCCTCTTCCACTCCGAATCCTGCAGGGGGATACGGTTCCTACAGATTCTTCGCATGTTGCACATGGATCGACATGGCGGCACATGGAGGCTTCTGGGATCTGTAGTTTTCATCCATCGACAGGTGAACCTTACTTGCCTTATTTCTCAGGGTACAAGGTTTTGTTTATAATGTATAAGGTGTGAAAAACAGTTTTTAAATGAGATATTGCAATATAGCATGGAGGAAGCCCTTCTCAATTTATAGAGAGCATTCCTAGCACTTTGTTGCATAGCCCCTGTCAGTTGCCATTTGGCTGAAATGTCTTAAACATAACATATTTGTAATGTGTTGACAAGGTTATTCCAGACGCAAATGTGTCACATGTAAAAAGCGTCTTTAGAATGTTTTGCTACATTTATGTGCAGGATCGTAAAAGTCTAACAATGGAAATAGTTTGAAGTTGTGTGTCTGGTTCCTGTGTAATTCCATTTACACGCTCACCATAATGAGGGTCAGAGGGCATTCTCCCTGACCTGAACATGGCTCTCCTGAAACGCCCAGCAAGCCAGTCAAATTCACATGCAGGGACCCAAAGCCTTACTATTCTGGGAATGTTCTTATAACCAGCCAACACTTCATCCTCCAAATGAATCACAGGACAATGCAATGGTACAGTTCCATGGGCAAGTAGCATGTGGCAAATGTCACAAAAGTCACATCCTTTCACTTTGCACACTAACTGAAGGTGATCACCCTTCTGTCATCACCAGCACCTCTTCCTCTCATTCCCCCTCCCACGATAAGATGATATATATATACAGTTAATAATGAGATCAGTTGTTCCAAGGTGTTTTTGGGACTCTTAAGGTCAACGAAGCTCACGAATACCACACAGAGCACTTTCAATTGAGATTTATTGCTGCACCTTGTCATAAAGAAGATGGTAGAAAGGAAAAATAGTATTCTGCACGTGGTTTCAGAGTAATCCTCACAGAGCGAGAAATGGTCTTCGCAGCTGATATTCAGGTAGTGAATTTCAATGTCTATTTGTGGTTCCTTGTTGCAGGAACTGATAACCACGCTGTACATCGGCTTCCTTGGCCTGATCTTTTCCTCCTACTTCGTGTATCTAGCCGAAAAGGATGCCGTGGATGAGGAGGGGAAGACTGATTTCTCGAGCTACGCGGATGCCCTGTGGTGGGGTGTGGTAAGGCACCTTGGCATTAGCTCATGGAGCTCCTTTGTCCGGGTCCTACAGAAGATTACTGTCATCACTCTTTGAACTACCACTGGGAGAGTCACTGGTAATCATGCAATGAAAGTACATTTTAGATAGACCAACACTTAGGCTTGGACCTCGTCTATGGAGAGAGAACTGGCGGGGGGGGGGGGCTTTCTTTCTCCAAGTGCATTTGTTATGTTAGTGCCCAGACTGCATAACTGAGCCTCAGTACAGCTAATATAAGGTAGGGTTATGCTCCTTCTCTTGGCCCCAAACTGCACAACCCTTTGTAATCCTTTCCAAGACCGGATGCTGGGAATGTTTTCATGTACGTTTTGTGCCACCAAAGTGTCCTGGTCTTATCCCTCTCCATTATCATCTTTTCTGTAAGAATTCCTTCCCTCTGTCGCATGATTTTTTTCCAACTTGGGGTTTTGCTCAAACCTTCTCATGTAAGAACAACTAGATCTAGGGAGGTCATGTCAAACTTTTCAACATTCCAACGAGTCATAGTTAAGCTGTAATATTAGAAATGTTGTAGCTTATAAGGAAACAGCCCAAATTATTAACTGTTTGCTACCTGCGGTGTGCTAAATTGCGAGAGAATTTAAGAGAATTTAAAAAATAAAACATTTTTCTGGGCATATTTTGAAACGTATGTGTAATTCATATGTCAAATTTAATCAGAATCAAAAATGGTGTCATAAAAGCCATTGTTATGTTAAAATGGAATGATTGGCACCTGAAAGCTGTACCTGTATGGGGGAAATCAAATGCATAAATGTGCAATGAATGGGCCTGTAGGAATGGGCCCATCTTCCTTCAGTTCTGCAGGCCACAAAATGGCGCCACAAAAGGTAGCCCTGTCTTCTCAGGGACAGAGATGGAGTCACTGCCAGATCACTGGACCCACCTCAGAACAAGTAGTGCCTGGTAATGAGAGCCAGTGGCATCCTAATGAGTGAAACATATACAATATGCTGCAAAACAATTTAGGGAAGTGTTCTCTGTTTTCTACTGGTTTTTAGCCCTTTGTTCTTTTAATTATATCTCCAAGTACAGGATTACCCCTTTCTCTTACTCTATTGTCTTTGCTTTACAGCCAATAGACTTGGCTGCCCTTGTGGTTAAAGAAATCCCTTCTCAGATCTTCCCTGGGGCTCTAGGCTTAGCTTGTAACTGAAGCCCTTTGCCCTTCTTGGAGAGCAGGGTCAGGAGGATGAGCTTCCATTGCAGCTGGCTCAGGTACACCAGCGCTGTCAGTCGTTACTTCTGTATTTTATAATAACCCTCTTTTCATCACTGCCAGTAACCTGGAGTCATAGCTCACGAGAGAGAGAGAGAGAGAGAGAGAGAGAGAGAGAGAGAGATGGGGATTATGGGTAATTGGCCACAAAGTGCTCTTATAAATGTAAAGCTCAGAACTTTGCATTTATTGGGGCTGCTTGCGGTTACCTCCACGCTCCATGCCCTTGTTAGACACTGAGCTTGTGCTAGAGGCCTCTTCTTACATCACTCCTCATCTTTATTGGGGATGAAAGTCAACACAACTCCTATGCCCAACTTCCTCTGTGCCAAGAGTAGATTACAATTTAGCAGAATAGGCTTATAAAAGGTTTGCTCATGAAATGCATTTGTGTGCTCACTTTATACTTGGCTGTATAATTGTAACCACATCCAGGGGATTTTAATTCCTTTGATGCAGTGGGTTTATGGCTTCACGCCTTGCTCAGGTACAACCTCAGCAACACTGAAGTGGTCTTGGGTGCAACTTTCAAACAAGTGATACCGATGATTTACATATTATGCTATGTGATTGGATATCCCAATGCTTGTGTGCAGGTAACCGTGACAACCATCGGCTATGGGGACAAGGTTCCACAGACTTGGATTGGGAAGACCATAGCATCGTGCTTCAGTGTGTTCGCCATCTCATTCTTCGCCTTGCCTGCGGTAACCAGCCATTCTCTTCTCTTTAACCACCCTCTTGATGGGTCACATGGCAAAGGGGGCTGGTATGTCTTACTGGTTCCATTATTTTATATTGCTCCCAGCTGGGCGCTGCAGTGGCAGATGGTGACATCTAACCCTAACTCCTGTAGCCCTGTTGAGACCTAGGGAAGCAGACTGGCTTGAAACCAAGTGGAGAGACCACCAATTGAAATTCTGCACACTGAGCCTATGTGTGCTGGTTATGTAACTCACTTTTGAAAACAATTTGGGGGACAGTGTATGGCTCAGCAGGTTAGGTACCTGTGATCAGAACGTCATAGGTTTGAATCCCTGGGCTGGCAGACTAATGCCACCAATGGGCCCCTGAGCAAGGCCCTTAACCCCCAGCTGCAGGGATGCTGCACACTAGTTGACTCTGAGTTGTGACCCCCTCTCCCCGAAGCTTGGCTCACCTGTTAATTTGTCTCATTGAAGAGCAAAATGGGATACACAAAAAGAACTCCCCCACATGAATAAAGTGTCACTCTTCTACAATTACGTTGCCGATGGAGCCTTAAAACATTCCTTGGTAACACTTTACTTGAGGGGCCACAAATAATGCAGTAATACATGCTTAGTAAATGCTTTAATTAACCATTAACTATGCGTTACTTAATCATTAATTAATGATGATGATTCATGTATTCTTTGCAGGAACTTCATTAGTTAGTTCATTGGTTAATCATTAACTAATTCATGTTCATGATTAGTACTTCAGTAGTCAATGAGTTACTACTATTATTTGTAGCCCCTCAAGTAAAGTGTTACCCATTCCTTTTTGGAAAGGAAGTCCTTTCTGACTGGCTTCTCTTTGCAGGGGATTCTGGGCTCTGGCTTTGCCCTTAAGGTGCAGCAGAAGCAGAGACAGAAGCACTTCAACAGGCAGATCCCTGCCGCTGCATCTCTCATTCAGGTACTGGAGGGCTGTGGTAGGCTGAGGTCCTACCTCACTTTTGATCCTGATTTGTTTTACTGACTACTGGTTGCTAAAAATGGAGCAGTGATGTTCTGATGCTGTTCTTAGGGATTCCAGGTGAATAATAATATTGGGTAAATCTAGGATTCTCATATGGCAGCAACCATCTGCAGGAATATCACTCTGTAGCTCAGAGTTCTGTTAGGCCACACAAATCCTGTGGCAAATCCAGAAATGACCACCTGGTTTACTGAAGGCAGAAGGCAATGAACTGCTATGCATGTGTGCATCTTTGTGTGTGCGTGTGTGCGTAGGCTGGACCTCTTATCACCTCTTCTCTGTCTCCAGACTCTGTGGCGCTGCTACGCAGCTGAGAAGCCAGACGGATATCCGGCAACATGGAAGATGTATTTTCTGACCAGCGACCTCACCCCCACCATTGGCTCAGAGGACTCCACTCCCAACTTCCGGAAACTGGTAACCATCTCAGTTTTGTTTTTACTTACTCAGGTTGGGGTGTTACTGTGTGCTACTGTATGTATCTAGAGCGGTAGCCCGTTTTACCCTGGGCCGTCAGTTTTGATTCTTGATCTTCGTCAACATTCTGAAAAGTGCTGCTTCTTGAAAGACCATCTGATGTACAACGTACAAGATGAGCAGTGTCGCGTTGCCACGTAGCACTGGTGTAAGGAAATGGAAGTGTTTCACACGCAGGACACACTCTTGGTAATGGAAAACCAAAGTCATATCTGTGGGTACTCCATTTAAGGCTTGATTCGTCAACATTTACACTGGTGAAAATTTGCTCCTGTCCTCTAGGTGTGTGTAATGAAATTGTTGTCCTTCCATCCATTTTTATTTCATTTTAAATTTGCATAACTTTGCAAGTTTTGATGTTCATAGTAACAAGGGTGTGAATTAAAGCTTCTGAATGAGATGTGGGGTTTTCCAGTAAGGAATCAGCCTGTGTTGGTGAAGTTTCAAGGGCAGAGACTTCTGCACAGCAGCATGAGTGTAGACTTGGGTATTGACGATAGCGACATGCCCCTGCCAATACTGTGGGAGTGCTGAATGTGTTTAGGGGGGCAGGGGGCTCAAGGTTGATTTGGTCCCTACCAGTGTTGAAACCGAACCTATGCCGTTGGACAACAGGGTCATTGGTGTGTCTTTGTTTGCTGCACACAAAGACACAATCAGGCATGATGATGTCACACAACACCAAAAAGAAACTTCTATTGTATCTGTTCTGGGAGAGTGAAAGTCAGGTCACGGTGAAACCTGACCTCAAGTCCTTGACCTGCAACATTGTATTTTTTTCTCATATTGAGGGTCATGGGGTTTCTCCTCAGAAGCTCAACTCCCTGTGGGTCAAGTGGTCACTGCTCAGTAGCTCAGTTCCCTCAGGGTCAGGTGGTCAGTAGCTCAATAGCTCAGCTTTCTGAGGGTGATGTCACTGGCAACTCTTCGTCTTCATGATCTAAAATCCTTGAATGGTTGTACAAACCCTCAAATAGTAACATAAATATATTTAATCATTTTCTTTTTATTTTCATTGCTGTATGCTGTTGTATGGGTTACATGAGTGATGTCATTCATAGATGCTGAGATCCAATATGCATTTAGATGCGTAGATGTTTTTTAATTAGCTTTTGTCCTAGAATTGTGAACACACAACCAAAGTGGAGACATACAAAATATTTCTCTGAAACTGATAAAAAATATGTATATCTGTTTCATATCAACTAAAAAATTTTGGGTCCCAACTTCACTGGGGGCAAGGGGTGGTACAGAATATAACCGTGGAAAAATCAGTTGGAACAAAGCAAATCCCTGAAGCCCAGTGACTCCCCTCTAGGGAAGACAGTGATCTCCCCCCCCCCCCCCCCCAGAAAAAAGCTTACAAGGGTAACCAGCAGTTTAACACATCAAGACTCTGACTCAAGGGTGCAACGGCAAGGTCTTAGTAGAGTTTTGAGACTTGTGGATTCATGACCCAGCTATCTGACTATTTGACTGACATGCTGCTTCTGTTTTTATGGGAAAACAGGGGATTGCCTCTTCCCCCAAAGGCTCTTGGGTAGCAAGCACTCTGCTCATATTTCTAAGTAAATATCTCTGGACACTGATTCCATTTCATTTTTCTGCTTTTTAAAATTCTTCGCCTTGACAAGCTTTGTTTTGCCAGTCCTGGGTTTGCTAAGCAAAAATAACACAGGGTGATGGATGACATTTTAAATGAGGTTAAAAGTCAAGTCTACGTAACTGGAAATTAAGCTGAGTGTTACGTATTTCAAGGTTAAGTAAGTATGTTTATGTTGATGTAATTATGTAAATATATAGTCAAGCGAGCTACAATGAACATTCTCTGATCTCTGATCTTCACCATCATGTTTCCAGTCCTGCAAACAGACACAACATCTTAGGCCATGCTTACACAAATATCCAAGATGGTTATATGGGTTTGGGCTGTCTAACCACATTTCAGTGTTCCTTCAGACAAGTCATATTGCGTATCAGATTTCCTAAGGTATGTCATAACCAAGCAGATTCAGCCCTCCAGTGTTATTTTGAAAATATAATCAACTTGAGCAAGGGTTGACCTTCAAGACATTGATAGTTGATTGCCCCACCCCACAAAATTGGCTGAGGGTCCCCCCCGGGGTCGATGAGAGATATTGCACCAGAATGATGTCGAGAAGACCATCCAGACATCCCAACGCAAAACTATGGATGAATGAGGGAGTGCACCTGATAGAATCAAACAATGAAGATCTTTCAATTTTCTAGTCGTGACAGCAAGGATTATACTCAATAATGACACCAAGTGATTAAAAAGAAGCACATGGTAAAGAGAGATACTTCCAAGAAAATGAAAACCCTGGACACATGTGGCATCACTGACTACAACAGAATGAATATCAGCATGAATTTCAGCTCATCTACAAACACTGACACTGGGTTGCACTTTTATATTTTATTGTTTAACACTATATTATACTGCATATTATTCTTCTTATATTATTCTGCAATATCCATTTAGCTCTTTTATGTTGTTCAGCTTCTCTTACATTGTTTTTATATTAAAGTATTTTTTTACAGTAAGTGTTCTTAAATTTTGTTAAATGAAGCGCACAAAAGCCTTTCATTTCACTGCATACGTGTATAAAGTGGAATGGCAGTAAAATTGATGGTATAAAGAATTTTTATGGAGATGAGGACAAATTATGGTTTCTCTCGAATGAGCTCAGATTTTCTGGAAATTTCAGAAAGCAGAGTGATTAAAGGTACCTCGTCTTAAAATGGCCTGTCTGTATTCATGATCAGACATGCCCTGTCTCCTCAGAGCAAACGTTACAAACGCAAGCCAAAGGCTTCCAAAGATAATGGCTCTGCGGGCCCCGATCGAGGACTGTCCATCCCGCAGATCACTTACGACCACATCGAGGACAGAGACGAGGTGAAGGAGGACCCCTTCCTTGTGGAGGAGTCAGCAGGTATCCAAGTAGCTCTGTTTTCACAGCTAAATGATGGGGAATCTGTGTTACTGAGTCAACCTGCTCTGATAAATCTTTTACATCTCCTGTGACCTCCTGTGATTATTCAGACCCTGCATTCAGTCTTCATTAAATGAGACTTAAATTTAGATTTCTAGGATGATTATAATTATTATTTAACTGCCCAAATGTTCTCAGTATAAATAAATGTGTGGCTAAGCATATCTATGATATATATGGTATCTATGAGCTGATTAGAGTTTTATTACAATCAGTTGCCTGTGTAACCTGTGGAGTTGCGTAAATAGTGAACTGTTCCACACCTGGACCTGGACTAACAGAATACAAGAAGTTCCGTATCCATGCCATTTTACTAGTGGGCTGCTTGCAGCACTTGTAGATGTTTCCTTGGTAAAATAAGATCATTTTCCTCAAACTCGAAGTCCAGTTTGAGAAACTTGTAGAAGCTTTCTGAACTTATACAATGTTTTTTTATCAAAGCAGTTTTTGCTGTAGCATTATGAACTCATTTGTTTTGCTTTTCGCATCCAGTTTTTTACTGTGGTAATAACCAGTAGCTAGAGTGGAAGAGAACTGCATTTTTAGTTATGTGGCAGGCCTTGCTTGGGGCATAGAATAAACTGAAGGAGGAAGGGAATGGATGGCTTTATAGTACAGCAAGTCAGGATGTTCTCAGAGTGGGTAAAATGTTTTTCAAATATCAATATTAGTTATCTTTATTAGTTTTTAAAATGTGCTAGTTTAGTTTCGTTTAATTTTTTAATGCTTACTTTTAGTTTTTATTGGTTTTAGTGTTAGTTTTAGTTTTTTGTAATAGTTATTTGTCAGATGTGTCATTGAAATAGATCAGAAAAAGTATTGTGAACTAAAAACTCAACAAAATATACTATTTTAAAAAATTTATTCACGTAGGACAGGTGACCAACCATCCACAAAAAGAAACCAAGTTTAAAAGATGTGTTTTAGTCATTGTGTATGAGTGTGTATGTTTGTATGTGTGTGTGTGTGTGTGTGTGTGACAGAGAAAGAGAGAAATGAAAATGAATTAAAAAGTTTTTTTACATTTACTTTCCTAATTTTATTTGTTTTAGTGAACGATAATGACCCTGTCCCAAACTGCTTTATCATAGCAAAACCTGGCGCATAGACGAGGGAAGCATTTTACACAGAGCAAGGTGGGGTTCTATTGTGTGAAGATTGGGTTTTATAATATGAAGTTGGAGGATTTCTGGGAAATTTGGAATAAGACAGAGAAAATCTGATTGTCACAATGAGGAAGTGAAATTTAAGTTGTTGATGTCTTCAGCATGAGGAAAGGTGTTCCTTGTTCATTAGGGGTTTTCCAGAATGAGTTACCACAGAAATGGAATTTAATAATGGGGTTTGAGGGCAGGGAATCTGCAGGGAAGATGGCAGTACAGTACAGTCATAAAGATGAATTCTCTCAGGATGGAAAGCATAGACTTGCTGTGGCTTCAAATGGATTAGCAGAGTACTAGCCTTGGCGCTAACAGACCAGGCTACTGCATTGGTGAATGTGGCCTCTCGACTCAGCTGAGGCCTTCTGTCTGTACTCACGGCCCTCAGCACCTCTCTGTTCTTTATTCACATTTAGTTCACATGCTTTTAGATTTGCATGTTAGGCATTAGGTTCAAAACAAACAACTGTCATATATACACTTTGTATTTTCAAATTTATTTTGGAATTTTTATGTTGGGGTGCACCGGCTTATTTTAATTATTTTCTTTATCAGATGCTATTGTCTGGCATGTTGGGCAGGAACCACATTAGAAAGCATGAGTTGCCACACTGTAGCAGAGGACGGTTCTGACTGGTTCCTCATATTCTTCTTTCCCCAGGCCTCCCAAGGACACTGAGGCAGTCAGGTGAGCCTCCGCTTGTTGGACTGATGAAACATTGCCGGTAAAGACCACGCAAGATTTTCTAAGACCCCCGATTCGGAGGGGTTCAGATGAAGAGGGTTTGACAGATCTGCTGCTGGGGTCTTTGTTGTGCCAGTGGGGCCCTGTTGGGGGAGAGAAACACCTCGACCATAAACAGGAACTAGACACTTGGGAGAGGAAACCGATCGGATGGGAGGTGGCTTGACATTCTGACGCAGATATAAAACATCCATCACTCTGTTTACAGTCCTGCTCATGCTTTTGTCCTCGTAAAGTGGTCGCTGGACTTATTTACAGACATTCTTATAGCTTTTAGACAAGGCTGGTGCCCATCTGACTGATAAAGCCAACCGGATTTCCCTGCCCTGGCTCTACTGGACGGGGGTTATGATCCCCTTGCCGTCTTGAAGGGGGTGCTCTGAGATGAGTTTGCATGACCCCCACTCTGAAACTGCTTGCCTTATCTATTGTCTTATATGTCTGGCTCTTTTGTCTGTGGGAATTTCTAAATAACCCCCCACCCCAGATCCCCCATTTTCATTCACTCACATACAGGCTGAACAGACCATAATAAACATTTCTCCCTACTGTCCATTATCAGCTTCTTTCGTGTTTTTGTGTATTTGAGTTCAAGTCACATGACTTGAACTCAGAATGTCTCCGCTGCTTTGCTGATTCACCCTGTCCTCTCTCTATCCCTCCTTGTCTGCTCTCTGTTGCTTTGTTTCCTGCATTGTTCTCCACGTCAGATCGCGAGCAGTCCTGCTCCTCTTTAGGTCTGAGCTGTGCTGGCTCCCCAGGTACAGACTCATCTGCCTCATGCCTGCTTATTTCTGCTGCAGGTCGCCGTCATGCACGTCAGGGTGAGAGGCTGGCGAATGTCCTGCCACTGTGCAGAAAAATCATAATTCAGACTCATAATGCACAATCACACAAGTCTAAAACAGAGGGTTTTTTGATTCTCGTAAAAAAAAATATATTTTTATACCACTTGCAGAAAACTGACTGAATATGACTCATCATTATGTACCAATTCATTGGAAAGAAGACGACACTTAGGGAAGATGTGGTGTGTGACTCAGCGGGTTAGGATTCTTGTGATCGGGATGTCGCCAGTTCAGATTGCATGACTAGCAGAGTGATGTCACCATTGGTCCCTTGAGCAAGGCCTGACTAAGGTCTAACTATGCTCTCTGGCAAGTGACTTGTAAATAAATAAAATGTAAACTTATCAGGGACATGGCTACATGTAGGCAGTGAGTGGGGAAATGGATCATTTGCTCACCCAACAAGATCAATTTTTACACACCAGGTGTCCTAAGACCTCTGACACAATTAGAGTACTAGTACCCACCCAAAATACCCACCCCAAGAAGCCATACTGGTGACGCTGCTGAAACGAACAATATATTTATCATGAGACATGGCACTGAAGCAAGATCTCAGCTCAATGAATGTATGTTATGTGATGAAGGTGTCAGTGCTTCTGGGAGGAGAGAGATCAGTGTTTCCATTCGTGGGGTCCCCTGAAAGCCATCTTAACTCCAGTTCAATTGTTGATGGTTTCACTCTGCAGTCCAGCTAACTATCTGACCAGCCCACAAGTAATAATATGGGTGACTAGAGAAGTTCAGTTTAGCTATCAAAACATGGCCTCTGTCCCCGTTGTGCAGGTAAGAAGCAGCTAAGCAGTCCCTCCCCGGACATGTCTCGGACAAGCAGCTTTGTGGATGACATGGACATGGCTTGCGAGGATGTGGCCCTGACGGCAGGCGCTGACGCGTCGCGGTGAGCCTCACTCTCCCCATCTTCCTGTCGCCACTCCCTGAAACTAGCATTGTGGCAGAGAATAGCATGCACCTTCTCCTCACCTCTTTCCGCCGGCTCGCCAGTCCCCTAGTGGACAGGCTTCAGGGTTCCTCATGCCGTTTGAGCAGTGAAAGGTACATACTAAGTTCCAATGTTATTATAGTTTTGCTCTTTTGATTTAGTTTTTTTTTTTTCATACTGCTTTCAGTTTTCATTTGAAATCCAGTTTAGTGTTTTAGTTGGTCTTGGTCTTATTGCTTTTAATTAGTTTCACTTTAAAGATATATATTTTATTTAGTTATATATTTTAATTTCCCCTGCAACCTTGGATAGGACAAGGAGGGTACAGAAAATGGATGGATGGATGGATATTTTAGTTTCAGTTCAAGTTTTAGTAAGTTTATTTCTAGAAATAGACTGAAAGTTGCAGACCTTTTCTATGTACCTGATCTGTGGAGAATCTACCTTAATATACCAGGCACATTATATACTAATGTCCTCACAATGGGAAAAATATGTCCCAGATGTTATTAACGATAATTTAAGACAATTCATTATTTTAGCTAAATACTATAAAAAAGAACTGGGACAGAAATTATTTTACATTTGTTTTTATTTTAGTTTGGCGTGGTGACACCGTGGTTATAACTGTTCCCTCATCCCTTTGGAACCGGGGTTCGAGTTTCCGTCATGGCTCAGTGTGCGGCATTTTACTCCGGGTTCCCCCCACAGCCCGAAAACATGCTGAGGTGGATTGGAGTTACCAAATTGCCTGTTGGCCTGCATGTATGACTGAATGGTGTGTGAGTGTGCCCTGCCATGTGTTGACGCCCCATCCTGGGTAGTTCCTTGTGCCCATAGGTGTGCCTATATGAATGGTGTGTGAGTGTGCCCTGCCATGGGTTGACGCCCTGTCATGGGTTGACGCCCCATCCTGGGTAGTTCCTTGTGTCTATAGGTGTGCCTATATGAATGGTGTGTGAGTGTGCCCTGCCATGGGTTGACGCCCCATCCTGGGTAGTTCCTTGTGCCCATAGGTGTGCCTATATGAATGGTGTGTGAGTGTGCCCTGCCATGGGTTGACGCCCTGTCATGGGTTGACGCCCCATCCTGGGTAGTTCCTTGTGTCTATAGGTGTGCCTATATGAATGGTGTGTGAGTGTGCCCTGCCATGGGTTGACGCCCCATCCTGGGTAGTTCCTTGTGCCCCCATGACCCTGAAAAGGAGAAGCTGTTACAGAAAACCACTTTGTTTCATTTTATGACATTTTTTCATTACTGATAATAAGCCTGAGCTTCACCTCCAGCTTGCTGCGCGTCTTCCTCATTGGAACTATAAATGTACTGAGAAACCAAATGCAACCATCTCTGAAGGTCATAACCCTGAGGTTGAGGCCATATTTACAGGCAGATTAAAACTGCTGGCTGGAGATGCTTGTTGTTCTGTGTCTTCTCTGTTCAGTGGGTGCCCTGTCATGCTGAGCATGCTGAGGATATGTTTCCTAAGAGGGGGCTTTTGGCAAGTCCATTTTGTTTTGCTGTGATGCTGTCTGCATTGTGATTAAGCAAGGCTGAAAACATTCAGACCAGTCTGTATGTGTGTGCAGACTGAGAATTATCCATGAGGACACAGGGTGTTTGGGACCCATTAGCCCCAGTATTTGGCCTGGTTTAAGTGACAGGAGGGGCTGCGGGGCCAGGTTGTTTGGTGGGCTGTTATTCTCCTGAGAGACTGTAGGTGGCACTGTCCTCCCAAAGACCACCTCATCTGACATGAAGGCCAACAGGAGCCCATACTGTTAACTATTTTTTAAATAGTTTAAAAGGGATTCCTCTGGGTTTTTGCTGATTTTTGCAGACTGTAAGCACCGAAATTCAAACAAGTTAATATCTTGTATCGCACACATTTTTAAAAGAAGGCCAATTTTTATTCAAAATGAATAACTACCCAGAATTGACTTAACTGTGAATGGAGATGTCACACACACAGCTCCCAGATCCTCAGACACTGGGCATCTCGTTGATAGTCTGCATTAGCACAGTTTGATTTGACATCCATCTTACCCAAATAATTTTCAAGTTCTCTCAGAGTCAGTCGGCTTCAGAATCTCTGACGGCCCAGCTCATGATTTTGCCGAGGGGCTGGTTCTGCTTCACCTTCAGGACACATTTGCTTAGCAGGATCAGCTAGCATCCAGCACCCTCTGGAGCAGTTAGGGCTAAAAGCCTTTCTCAAGTGCCCAATTTTGGCATGCTTACACTACCAGCTGTGGGATTCTAGCCCAAGACCTTCTGGACACTGGTCTCATTACTATGTCTGGGATGCTCTGCTCATTACACAGCTATGGCCCCTATCTCCCTCTTAATAGACTCAGCAAGTCTGTGGGTCCTGTGGACTTGATTCCACATCACACTGGATGAAATTTGCGTGACCTAATTAACCTTAGTATTTGGTGGGATTCACAACACATAACTGAGATGAAAAGCTTAGTGTTCATCCTCTTTGCTAGCTTAATCCTGTACTTTGGGGGAGAAATGTGCCCTTTTTTACATGGTACGCTCCGTTCCAGGGTACACGTCTGTCTCCCCCAAAGAGTAGATTTTTAGCCACTAAGATCTTCTCGTGTAGGCTGTGTGTTCTGGGATTTAGGGTAATTGTCCTGAGCTGAGTGATCCTTACAGGATTTATGGTCAGAATGAAAGGGCATGGCCATCAGTGCAGGTGTGTGTGTGTATGTGTGTGTGTGTGTGTGTGTGTGTGTACGCAGCGCTTCTTCTGTCTGGAGCTGAACTCAGCAGTTAACAGAGTGGGCAGGATGCAGCATTTGCCTTTTACTGCTTCCAGTGATATGGACTACTTCATGGATTAGTGCATACAGATTTATCTGTGTTTTCTTTACTCCCACAGTACATAAATAGTGCTATAATCATGAAAGTTATTTGGGTTATTTAGCTATAATCATAAAGGTCCTGTAAAAGCTTGCCACACCATTAGCTCTCTCCAGTGTAACATAACATCTTCAGGATCAACAAATGGCACATGTTCTTCATGTTTATATTTGGACCTGCTTTTGGGGTGTCTCCATACGTTACTTTTTTTTGTCAAACGGCAGTAGGACAGCCAATGTCTTTTCTCAGGTTCTGATTTTCACAAACGTGACTTGAAGGAGTCCTTTCATACACATGAAGATACAGCCACGTCTCCCACAGTCAATGTGGTTTTATTTTTCGATTTTGCCGTTCTCTTCTGTGTAATCGCTTCCTTGATGGGGCCGTAGCCCACGGCAACGAGGGCCGAGCAGCCCAGGTCTGGAAACTAGATGCGTGCACGTTTCAAATTTCAAACCGATATAGAAGTTCTTAACGATTCAGGAGAGACAAACTCACAGCGTCACTAACTAAAAGAGACCCGCAGAACCGGTTGGTAAACCAGATTTCAATGAACTGCAGACCGCTTGGGCTCCCAGCATCCCTCCTCTGCCCCATCAACACCTTCTCTTGCAGATCACCACGTCCTGATTGTGGGACTTCACAAACCTGCAAAATATCCAATGGAAAGTTCTTGAGGAACATCTTCCCGGAGTTGGTCAGTGTCTCCATAAAATGTCGAGCTCAGGATTACACATGTCAGCCCTGTTCAGTGTTTAAAAATGAGATGTGTGTATGGGGGAGTTCCCACCATTCCTGAAGCCGGCATTGGGCTGTTATTCACTCCCCCCGTTTAACTCCCCACCCCCCACATCAGCTGAGCTGCTCCTATTGAAAGTGATGTTTGCTTGCGTTAGGCAGGGTAGCGATGTGTCAGCATGCTGAGTCCAGTCAGCCTCTGGGGGGCTGTGTGGCTGTAAGGCCTTGACCATTAATGGCTCGCCTATCGTTGTGATAAGGACTGGATGTAAAAAAAAAAAATAACAGGCCGCAGGTTCTTGAAATGCTGCCAGCTTGGGGGAGTGGGGGGGGGCTTTATGCATGCTGCACCAGTAACTGATCTGATAAGAGAGTCCTGTGCGTGCCGAGATGGCAGTTAATTTTATCGCCGAAGATTTGCTCCCGCGCTTGTTCTTCGCTGTGCTAGATTCCCGCCTCGGGGCCCCTGGGTTGACGAGGTAAGCTGGACCTGCCTTAGCCTCACTGCAGAGGAGAAGATCATCTCACAGAGTGACTGGCCCTAAGACCCCAACAATGCTGGTTCTCGGGGGAATAATTGTGTGATTCCCTTGCTGAAACTTCCAGCGTCATACCTTTGAGATATGCTGTTTGATTTTCATAATTTAAATATTTTATTTTAAACTATCTATATTTCAGTTTTTTCATTGAACTATAACCTGAGGCAGAAGTTAGGCATGAAAGAAGAACGTTATAAGAGACATGGGATGTTCTCCATTCTGACCTTTTAACACTAGCTACTTTACCATAGGTTCTCCACTCCATCCTCCCTTCACTAGATCTTACTTGAGCTCCCCAAGCTAGGTTCTTCACCATAGGTTCCCTACATTGTGTTGCACTAGAATATCACATAGACTATCCACATATATACTTTTATGCATTTATCAACTTTCATTCAAACAGAGCGCATATCCAGGCTGGCTTACTTTAACAAAGCAGACGAGCACTCTGAGGAGCTGGGCTTCATCTATGTTTGTAAACCAAGCTGAGAGCAGGGATGAAATGTTTTCTTGCCACATCTGCTTGTGTGACATGAAGCCTCAGCCTATCGTCCCTGAGATGAGGTGTTCAAACACCATCTAGTACATACATAGGCAGTGGATTGTAGCATCTGAAACAAATATACATTCGCCTTACTGTTTGAGGACCAAGATCCTGCTGAAATTGGAAGAGGGTGGTGATTGGTTGCCTGGAGCTGTTAAAGTTTAATTGCATTCTAAGTCCGGATTGGCTGGTGACTGATGTCTTTGTGTACAAAACCAAGATGGCTTTATACAGTTTCTTTATAAATCAGAGCTTGTTTTTTAGAGCAGAAAAGATGTGGGCAGTTGTAACCTTGTTGACTATAAGGCCATAACAAAAGTAATCTTTCAGTTATTCTCACATAAAAGTGCTTGGTCCATTTAACACAAGATTTTTTTACTGATTTGAATCTCTTGCTCTCTGTGCGTGGGCATATAGCCATGCCTGCAAATATGTGACACACTGTGGCAATATTTAATCATTTTTGCAAAATGTGTTTATTCAGTGTCATTTATTTGTTTGATTCATGAGGTGAGTAGTGTGTAACTGAATCATCTCCATAAGAACAGGATATAATGCTTACCACCACCCTGGTGTGTGTGGCCAGTGTGTGGAATGTAATGAGATCATTCTTACGAGAATAAATACGAGTAACACTTTATTTGGATAGTACGCCTCCAGAGTATCTGTAGCATTTCAACAACTTAGTTGAGATTCAACAATTCAGCTGTCTCGCGCTGTCTGTAGATGACATGCTGTCACGATTGCGTCCGGAGGAACGACCCATGTTTGCAGCCGTTGGGTTGAACCCTTCAAAAGGGCGTTTATTATCAAGAACAGGACAAGGAATCGAGCAAACGTGAGCGCAAGCACAAACAGGCATTGACAAAGACCGACCGGGGAGACTGGACTAGGGCAGACTAAAATAGGGCAGCACATTAAGGGTCAAACGAGAGGCAGCTGGTCAGGGGAAACAAGCGGAGCAAATTACACAAACACAACGAGGGTCAGGTGCGGCAAATCAAGCCCCGCCTGAGGGCAAAACAGGGGATAAAACACGAAGGGCGGGGCTGAGCGTAACACATGCCTACATATTCTAAGAATAATTTAGTTGAATTTGACTACTCACTCAACCAAAGTTATATTTGTTGAATCTCATCTAATAAAGTCATCGAAATGTTACAGATACTCTGTATCTGTAGGCAGACTGTCCAAATAAAGTGTTACGAAATTACATTCAAAATGACACAATAATGATGAAGTTACAAATATTTATGGTGGTATTAAGATGACAAGAGATGGTAAAACAGTGATTTTACTGTGTTCTGTGTAGCAACTACATACACTTCAGTAGGTTACAGTGGGTTAACAAGCTAGACCAGTATTCAGGTGCATATCCGGGGGTTGGTAGTGTGATTTCACTGGTGAGCCCTTGAGCAAGGCCCTTAACGACACCCCAAATTCTCCTTTTACCCAACTTTCTCAAAGAGACAAATGCCTGATGCTTTGTATATAAGCATCTCCAAAATTTGAGTGTGTGGCACTCTCTGCAGTCGAGGACACCCTGCAGACATCCATATCGAACGAGTCACTCTATGTCAGCCTGCTGGCCAGCAGCCCGAGCTGCAGCTCTGATAAAATGTCTCTCCCGTCCACGTGCTGCTTGGAAGCACCTGTGCAAACACACCCTGCTCTTTTTACCCGTCTCCACCTTGCCCCCCGCCCCCCACTCTGCTCGAGCACCCGTGGTTTCTGTGTGACTCAGATGAGTCAGGCCAGGCGCTCCATGTCTGTTTTGCCCCTCCCACGTCTGACCTCACTGCCTCACTCAAGCTCACCAGGAGATGGCCGGGATCCAGGCTCTGAGCTCTAGATAGGAACGGTACTGTGTATCAGCTCTGCGCGGCCTCTGTTTTTATTGACACTTTCACTGGTATATTCCGGAATGTATGCTGTTTTGAAACTGGCTGACGCTACATATAACGCAGATAGTGAAGAAAAATCCAGGGAAGACTATCTGCTAATGTCAGCCATATGTGGTATCGCCATTTGGTTTCTGATAACATTTCACAACGTTCCATTTATGTTCTTTTATCGCATCCTTACCTCGATAAGAACAGCAACTTGACCTTACAGTTCTTGTCGAAAACCAAATACTGGATTCAAGATGATTGTGATTGATGTTTACATACTGTGATCATTAAGATTTTTTATTCTTTATTATTAGAATTTTCAGAGTGGACAATAGAAAACTAAATGGTAAAATTCTCAGCTATCATTCACCGTTTATTCACCTGGATCAGTGTTGGAATAATCACTCCATTAAGTCTGAGCTGAAGAGAGAAGCTCCTCCCTAAGTGCTGGCAAAATCTACTGCTTGTTATACCGTGTTTTTACAGGCTTGTTGTTCAGTTTCAAGTCCAAGTTCAAAACACACAAGTTACATTTCACACAATAACATAGTGGGTGACCATGTAAAAAGAAGGAATTGCTTCTAATGAGGTGAAAGCCTGGAGGATCCAGAGACATGATGTGTGAAGTCAGTGCCTGTGTCCTGCACCATGGCACCGTCAATAATGTACCGCACATAAATGTGTCTACAGCATACGTATCACATATCTCAAGTAATTCACTTTCCCTAACCTGGGACCACTTTCCACCCAACAAGAGCAGTTGCCGCAGTTGGACTCATTTTATCACCTTTAAATCCAGATGTTTTTGTTTAAAAGTAGCACTAGGCCCTGATTCGGACACGATGCTAACGGTTAGCGCTAATCAGCTCCATGTAGATTTAATAAACACACTCTCACAAAGCACAAACCGTGGTGGAACTAATAACATTCAACCAGGTCCCTGTGTTAAGAAGCTGTATGGGACCTCTTACTGACCCAGGGGAAGAGAAATTAGGAAAACGTATAAGTATATGGCTACATGGACTAGAGTGACTGTTGTAAATTGCCATTCTGTTTAGTGGCCAATACAGAAACTGGTATAAATTCCAGTAAACAGAGTATGAACGGATCAGGTTAAAAGGAAAACAAAACAATTTTATTATTAGGGGATTTTTGTTTTCAGTTTCTTTTCAGCTCATGTTTTTTTCTGGAATGATATAGCAATTTACAGTATTATCCCCTGGCTTTCTGGATTAGAGGGGAAAACTTTTTCTGAGAGCTTTTGTTGAGTACTGAAACTTTACATTGATCTCTGATGAAGAAGTGTAAATAAAAACAGCAATGTAAATGTATCATGTAATTAAGGGATATAGAGATGCCCGAACACAAGAGTATCATAGTTAAGGTCCTAATGTGAATTGTAACGTTTCTGTGCAATTCTCCTGTCAGAGACAGAGAAAGGGCGACTTGAAGACGGCAGACTGCGGGAGATCTGGGTGTTGTTGAGGTCAGGGGCAGCAGGATACATAGTGACTGCAGGGTAATTAACCAGGGTTCTACCCCAGGAGAATCCCCCACTTCAAACAGAATTTCAGATTGTAAGAAAAGCCCTCATATTTGATCAAAACAATATCATATTGCTAGAATAAAAGGCAAATGTATTTTGTTATGATCTGTTCCTGATTTTCTAATAAGCGTATGTTAAAATGGAGTAAATCGTTTCCCTGCCCACAAGGAGGCGCTGCAGCTGCTCCTTAAAAATGCCTTGATCACATGACAAGATACTTGGCCTTGAAACAACAAAACTGACCTTTCGGAGCAGGAGTTTTTTATTAAAATTTGCAACGGGAACTATTTTAGCACTAAGGTGTTAAGACTATGAACCATGACTTTATGGTGCCCTTGTGCAGTGTGCCTGTCTCTCCTCAGACACCAGTTTATCTGAACTGAAATGACTACAGTGGTCCGTCCCTCTCCTCCCCAAAATAATGCTAAATTACATGGTTATTGAGAATTAAAACATTTTTTTCTGTAGCCCTACCCCATGTGGGATAAATCCATTTTGAGGGGCGTGAGGACTGTATAATCACTGCATATTTAAGTATATTCTTATTCTGAAATAAACATGAATCGAGGCTAACAAAGAAGGCCCTTGGTGTGTGCCATACTGTAATTTTACCAGGGCTATGAATACTGCTATTCAAAGGTTTCCTATGGTAGCTGTCATTTAAATGGTGATTACAGTAAGTTGCAAAGACAGTCTAAGTCCACACAGAAGGATAATGTCAGATATCTGACTGGGAAATGAGCCCAATATTGTGTTATGGTGCGGGACTGTTCCACTCTGCTACATGGGGTCACTGTGGGACTGTGCCACTGTGTTACAGGGTGGGGGTCCGGCTATGTGTGCTTTTGAGGGACACCTGTGAATGTCACTGTTTTGTCATCCCCAGTCCGATCATTCTGCACTTCTTCGCAAATGTATGACATCTGAAATACAAATTTGGTTGTCTATTTTTTTTTTTTTTGCTTTTCTGAATTGGCAAGCTCTCAAAAAAGGAATAAACACTTTTATTCACAAATGAGGCATTGAGTTCTGTTCCACATTTGGCAGCTGTCCTAAAAGCATTACGAAAGTACAACAACAGGTATTTAATTATTTTTGAATTTAATGTTTAGTTGAAAGAACAAGCCACAGGGTTTGATCGGACAAGCAAGAAAACATGATATTTTAGTTCCCAGGCTCATGTTCCCATCTCTTACTTGCCCAAGGATATAATTGTGTGAAACTAATTTGTGGTCCTCTTTTTTGTCATGGTCTTAAGCAGAGATCTGGGTGCCTATATATATCTTGCTGTTAAAGTCAACAAAGCGAGCCTATATCCTTTTTCGTGGAAAGGTCAAACGTTGGACAAATTATAGAAAGTGTTTCCTTATTGGTTCCATAGCTATTGCAGATGACATATTCCCCTTTAGAGATCCAAGATTACAGTTTTATCTGAAATAACGTATGTGCACTACCTTTTGGTACAGCTAGGTATGCTTACTAGATAAGTTCACGCTGAATGCCTTGCTCATGGTACAGACAGACCCCTCACGAGATTTGAACAAGCAGCCATTGGATTAAGAGGTCACGGCCTTTTCCGCTGCACTACTCACCAGCTCTAAAGCTTAAATTAAGTCATAGTGCTTCTATACAGTCAATGCTATAGTATTACAGGATGATGTCATATCCAAGGGCAGCCTGAGTTTCAGTGTCCCACAACTCTGCCATTTTAATGATGAAGAGCCAGTCTTTAAAAATTGATAGTGGTCCTCACTCCTGCTGCCTTCTTACAAACCACCTTCATGTGAGCAATGTCTGTGAAAAGCTTTAAAATAGAACCTGTGTCTGGCAGGGTGTTTTTAGCGTCAATATTTGACAATAACATGCTTCTGAGTCTGAACAGGACTTGTATTTCGGTCACCTTGTGGGGGTGGGGCAGTTAAATCACACGACAAGTGTGTTTGTGGTCAAACCCTGAGAGTAAAATCCAGCAGCAGAGCCGGGCAGCTTGTGAGCATGCGATTTGCACCCTGACTCCTTCTGCTGCTCACTTCTCTGTGCCGCTCTTCATTTCCAGCTTGGCAGGGAGGTGTGGAGGCTGGTTCTGAGTAGCTGTCCCAGCACATTTAAGCAGCGTGCAGGCTCATTTGTCAGCAGTGTCACCTCACACCTCGAGGGTTAGGAGCGCTTACTCCCAGCCCCGACTGTCTGCAGTTCACATGTCCTTCCTGTGTTTGCGTGGGCCTACTGCGGGCACTATGGTTTCCTCACAAAGTCCGAAAACATGTGATTAGGTATAGTGGTGTCTCTAAATTATACCGTAGTGTGTGAGTGTGTGCGTGCCCTATGGCGGACTGGCATCCCATTCCAAGTGTGCCCTTCCCTTGGCTTCCTGGGATTGGCTCCAGACTCACCACAGCCCAGCACTGGGTAAGTGGTTATGGAAGATGGATGGTTATGATCCATGAGCAATGTGGCAAAAGGCAAATACCACAGACGCATATGAAGGAGGCCCTATAGATATTAAAACTTGATTTCTTAACTTTTTGTCATTTATTCGGAAACAAATTACAGACAGCTCACATTCTTGACTCCTCTGCAAACGGAACGATCCGGGACGTCTGGGCACAGAGACGGGGTCGCGGGGGCTGCTATGTTGTCTCAGAAGGAAAGGCGAACATTTCCAGGGAGACTAATTTTAGAAAATGTAGCATCTCATTAGGGCCTCGGTGCTGCCATGAAGTGCATGTGGGGATAGGAGTTCTGTTTCTGTAGCGCCTGGGGCCCGTGGTCCATACGCATGCCGACGCGAGCAGCCCAGGGCCGTTCCGTGTGAGCGACTGCAACAGGCATCCAAGGAAATGGTGGAAAATATGCAGCGATGACAGAGATGGGAGGGTCTGCGTAGTGGGGATACATTTGCCAGCTTAAGGAGATGGGAAAAGGGAAATGCATAGGGTCAGAATGGGTGCGGTACCCTGACCAGGCTTTTGGGGACAGAGATGGGCTGCCAGTGTTAAACTAGGTCCCACAGCTTCTGCAGGGTGTCAGGGGTGTGGAGGGGAGGCTTTGCAGGGAGGGGGCTCTGGGTCCTGGGCAGCGGGGTGGCTTTATAATTTGGTGGATTTTTATTGTGTTTTGGATTGCTGGGGGATCGATGTTTCGGTCGAGGAGGCAGTTCTAGATTTTGGTTGGGAAGTCTGTGGTTGGTCAGAAAAGCAGTTCTATATTTCGGGAGGTGGGGGTTTGTGTTTTGGTCAGAGAAGCAGCTCTACGGTTTGGTAGGGGAGGAATGTTTTGGTTGGGAGGGGTCTGTGATTTAGTCTGAGAGGCAGCTCTGTATTTTGGTTGGGGGGGGCGGTGGTCTGTATTTTGAGTAGGGGGGTCTGCATTTTCGTCTGGGAGACACCTCTATGATTTGGTTGGGGAGGAAGTTCTGTGTTTCGAGTGGGGGGTTAGCATTTTGGTCTGGGAGACACCTCTATGTTTTGGTTGGGGAGGAAGCTCTGTGTTTCGAGTGGGGGGTTTGCATTTTGGTCTGGGAGACACCTCTATGTTTTGGTTGGGGAGGAAGCTCTGTGTTTTGAGTGGGGGGTTTGCATTTTGGTCTGGGAGACACCTCTATGTTTTGTTTGGGGACAACAGAGGGGCATGGAAACCCTGGCAGATTCAGGGGTCCTCAAAATGTACTGCAGCCCACATTCAACAAAAGCTATTGGGGGATACCCCCTGCTCAGTAAAAAGGGTACTGTAGTGGGGGTCAAGGTGACATTTTGTTTGGGGCCCCAGAATTTCTAGCTGCACCCCTGGGGGGAGTCTATGTTTTGGTTGGGGGAGATCTGTGTTTTGGTCTGGTACTGGGTTGACCTGTTGGCTTGGCTTAAACCACCTTCAGTTTTTGTGAGCTCAATAAATATTCCTTCTGTAATGAAACATTAACTGGATATTTAAATGTTCCTTCAGTTTTATGCTGCACTAGAGAAATGATACTTAGTCTTTAGTCTTTTTGTAAAATGCTGAATTTTATTAAATGTTACATGTGACATTTGTTGTTGAGTTCCAAAAGCCAGGTTTTTGTTGGGGAAAATGTTACACTGCGAATGGGTTATTCTTAAAACATTATAAATCTATATATTAGGTTCACTATTTTATAAAATTCTATGGGTACTTACTAAAAGAAATGATTTTTAGAACAATCAGTCACGATTTAGTTTTTTGAAGGTAATTATAAAAGGAAATGGAAATAAGTGCCAGTTGCAACGAAACCCTGATTGGATCCACGTTTGCACTGCCTCGAGCGTGTGCCTGCACAGGCCTTGGGAGCAACGCCCAGCTGACCCTGATTGGACTGATCGCCCTGTTATTGATTGAATGGGGTCAGCTGAGTGGATTGGACGCTTGTTTGTTTTTTCCTTCAGTGGTGTCCTTTGTTCCAGCGTTCCTGCCTCCCTATCCTCGTGGTGAACCTCAGCCAGAAGCAGCACAGTACATTCGAGAGTAATGGGGGGTTCTTGCTGGGGTACCAGAGCATAACGACCATTTGGGTTATCCGAGACCCCGCTTCTGCGTCTTCTTTTGGCAGAATGGGCTTCGGGGTCATTAGCCGCATATACGTCTCTGCGCTGGCTGGCTGCGGGTAATTGAGGAATTTGTGTGTGTCTATGTGTGCGCATGTGTGTGCGTGTGCAAGAAGCTAGGCGAAAAGACCACACGTTATCAGAGCAGCTGATAAGTCTCCTTGGTGCGTATCTCAGTCAGGGAACCCTGGACTGGAATAATCTGCTAATCTCTCGTCACTGACCCACTGTACCGAGTGACTCTGGTAGCTGCCCCTCCTACCTTCCAGAAAATTCTGTCGTCAGTGTAGATTTCTTCATTTCAATCCAGAATGGTTCATAGTTCACATGGCCTCAAGACAATTATTTTAGCATATGTTATATTAAACACATTTATAATAAATGCACTCGATTGTCTCTAAAAATGTTTTGGATGACAGGAAAAATGTGTGTAATTTATACTTTGGGGGTGCTGGTGAAAATACTTGGTTTTTGTGTCATTACAGCGCCAAAGGAAAGCCTGCCAACTGGAGGAAAGATGAAGTAAGCGATTAAAATAAAAACATACATAAAATGTACTTGGGGAAGCAGTGGCTCTGGTCTGTAGGGAGACACATAATGGGAAACTGGTCCCAGCTCAAGTCAATATAAACATCATTTGTTCTATAGAAGCGTTAAGCATTTTTTTTTGCTGAAGTACAGAAAAAGAAACTGAAAAAGGAGTTGGTCAGATAACTGTCACAGGTCCCCAGAAATGCTGTATGAGGGAGAGGAGGAGGTCACAGCAGGACGAAGAGTAGAAGGATGAGGCAGAGAGTCTGTGATGCAGGTAAGATGCAGGACACAGGGGATGTGGACATGGAGCAGCGATAGAGGGCGTTGGAGAAGAGCAGAGACAGCCAAGAGTGGTCTGAGGGAACCAGTAAAGGCAGGACTGTTGCTAGGAAACTGGGTAATGAGGTAACAAATGAACAAAGCCCCTGTCGTAGCAGGCCTCCCCTTTTGATTGGTTATGCTATGAGAGCCCGAGAGGAGACTGGCACAAGGTTCAAAGGTCAAGGTGCATTCAGGACATCATACTATTTTTCAACGCACGTGGCCTGAAGTTTCACGGTCATTTGGAATTTTACTTTTGGACAGATGTGAGTGAAAATATTTACTGAGAGCTTCTGAAGATACTAAATGGCTAACCAGCTTAAACGAAAGCAGCCCACAGCAGGTTTGGTGTGTTTCCGGGCAGGACTCCATGGACATTCAACCAGCTGTGTATGAAGGCCAGCTAGCGTGACTCGGTCCTGTCATTCCTGTCTGGCAGCATTGGTTTCCTAATTAAGGCCAGTGTGTTAAGGCCCAAGGGTGGCTCTGTAACGACATAGCCCAGCCATTTGTGGGGGGGGGCGGGAGCACAGGCATCCACCATCATCATGTAGCAATGTAGTCATCAGATTCCAAAAGCTTCATTTAACTTCCTCAAATTTGTACCGGCTCTCCTCCTGTTTGGTTCTGTCCTGACTCTCTCCCACTGTATCTGACCAGGTTCTCCCCGAACCCTACCCCTGTATCTAAAGATCTTTCTAATCTTCTCTTATCTGTCTCTGACTCTCCCTCTGTATCTGCCCAAGCCCTCCCCTGACTCTCCCCCTATATCTGCCCTAGCCCTCCCCTGACTCTCCCACTGTATCTGCCCAAGCCCTCCCCCTGTATCTGCCCAAGCCCTCCCCTGACTCTCCGCCTGTATCTGCTCTAGCCCTCCCCTGACTCTCCCCCTGTATCTGCCCTAGCCCTCCCCTCACTCTCCCCCTGTATCTGCCCAAGCCCTCCCCTGACTCCCACCCTGTATCTGCCCAAGCCCTCCCCTGACTCTCCCCCTGTATCTGCCCTAGCCCCCCCCCCGCCCCCCCCCTCTGTCCCCCCCCGCCCCCCCCCTGCCCCCCCCCCCGTTCTCGCCCAGCGCCCCCCCCGCTCCCCCCCTCCTTCC
>JAODKM010000058.1:30291431-30302956 GCA_026780845.1 Petrocephalus sullivani | reverse complement strand
GTCCGGCTAGTGTCCTTCACAGATACAAGTACAGATTGGTCTTTGGATCCACTGCCTTGTTAGAATAGAGATATTGTGTGTTTTCGGTATCGTGAAAGTTATCGGGGATGTTTACAGTTACTGACCCCGAGGACAGAATTTTCCCTCAACAGTATTTCTTACACTTTTAGTCAGAGACTGTAGGCTTCATGCTCCTCAGTCACTGGGTAGGATAACTGGTTAAAAGTAGCTTGTTTAACTGCGTAGGTTTGTCAGGCATGGAGCTGAATGGGTTGTGGACATTAAACAGAGCCTTCTTGGACTCTGTGTGCCCACCAACAAACGCAAACACAGCTTGAACAAAAACTGTGTACACGGGGCCCGATCCACCAATGGCCATCCCCGAAGCACATAACAGAGGATGTGACCCGTTGCCTCCTTCTGGGCACCACTCTGTAACCTGCCATGGTAACCGCAATGCAAGCATGCTAAAGTAGCTAACCTGCACCATTACGCTTTCATATTATACAACTTCATAACTGCTAACCTACCATTTTCATATACGTACACTCACAGAGCACTTTATTAGGAATATTTTACTAAAACTGGATAAGGCCTCCTTTTGCTCTCAAAAGAACTTTAGTTCTTTGTGGCTTGGATTCCACAAGAAGTTAGAAACATTCCTCTGAGATTCCGGTCCATGGCTGATATGATTGCGTCACACAATTTCTGCAAATATACGTGACCATTTTGCAAATCTCCTGACCTACAACATGCCAAAGCTGTTCTTTTGGATTCAGATCAGGTGACTGGGAAAGTCACTGAAGAACACTGAACTTACTGTCATGTTCATTAAAGCAACTTTTTTTTATAGTCTTCACCTATCCAGTTTTGGTGACCCTGTGTCCTCTTTTGCTTCTGATTTCTGTTTTTGTCTGACAGGAGAGGACCTGACATTATTGTCTGCTGTTGTAGCCCATCTGCCTCGAGGTTTGACGTGCTGTACATTCTTAGATGCATATTTGTGGTTATCTGAATTATCATAGCCTTTCTGTTGACTCAAGCCAATCTAGCTGTTCTCCTCTGACCTTTTTCAGGCGTTTCCATCTACAGAGCTGCCACTCATGGGTGCTTTTTGTATGTCATACCTATCTAGCCATTAGTTACTGTCATGCGTGAACATCCCAGGAGATCAGCAGTAACAGAAATCCTCAAACGAACCAGTCTGGCAACAACAATCATGACACAGTCAAAGTCACTGAGATCACATTTTTATTCCCTATTCTAGTATTTGATGTGAACAATAACTGACACTTCTGAATCTGCATGTTTTTATACATTGTGTTGCTGTCACTTAATTGGTTGATTAGACAATTGATTAAGCAGGTGTCCAGGCATTCATAATTAAGTGCTCAGTGAATGTATGCTGCTACCTGCTAATGTGCACCTCTCTCATCACTGAAACCCCAATCATTCAGCATATTATCCTACTTTTCTACCTGATAAGCTACATAACCATCCTCACTAAGTATTATCCTGTTTCATTGTGCTAGCATGGTATCCATCACACTGTTCTACCATGCTGCCTGCTATCTTGTCATGATATCTTCCCAGGCTAAGCATATTTGGACCTCGGAGGAACTAGGCTTGAAATAAAGAGGTTATCCCTCCTAAACCAAACTGGGTTATTGATCCCTATCTAAGAGTTAAATTCCATGGACAGAAGGAATACGAATATGAAGTGACGGTTTCATAGGAGTGGCACTGCTTCACATTTAAGTCACTCATATGCACTGCCTGGCCAAACAAAAGTCACCATTTGAACTTAATTCAGCAAGTACTTAACAGCCAATTATACAATCATTATTACAGATCAGAAAAAGTATATTATCAGCAGAGTGCCTGAATCTTCTGAATGGCCAGGTTATCCCATCAATGGATTTTTTCTTTCCTAATGGCATGATGATTATCACACATGAATGGGCCACCAGAGTCTTGACCTTAACCCCACTGAAATGTTTTGAGATGTGCTTAAGAAGATTTTATGGAGTGGCTCAACTCGCCATCAGTCATCAGTACAAAATCTCGGTGAGAAATGAATGCAAATATGGATGGAAAAAATCTTGAGATGTTACATAAGCACGTGGAAACGATGCCATGACGAATGTGCACCAGAATCAAAGCTAAAGGCAGTCCAATGAAATATTAAAGTGTCCAACTTTTTTTTTTTGTCAGGCTGTGTATTACTCCAATCTCACTGAATGTACTGGTGGTTTGGATCAGGTGCAAGGTGGTAAGCGTGCTACTCATAAACAAAGTGACCACAGGCTTCAACACTCCCTGAGTGAAGAGTGAACTGGAGTGCCCTGAGTTAATCTTCTGGAGCCGCCATAGGAGTCCTGCACTCTGATGCATGTAATTTTGGAGGGGGTTCTTTAACTTCAGTCAGATAACAGCAAGCTGCAAGTCTAGATCCTCATGGTGGGGATGACACAGCTCATTTCTCATTGGTGTTACTGTGTAAAAAACTGCAGATACCTCCAATAAGCTAAGATAGCACCGCTGGTCAAAGTGAAGGTATCTATCCAGGTTTCATACAATGTAAAAGAAACCTACAGCAGACTGAACAGTGTAGTTTGTAGATGCCAGCTTCTGGTTGCACCAGATACTGCCATGTTTGTGTAACACTGTGGGCTTTGTGTGTAAGTAGCTGGTTCTCTGATTTGATGCTTTAGGACAAGTATGCATGTGCAACGTTATCCTCTAGGTGGACTTTTAAGTAATAAGATTGCACTGGTGTCAAACTGGTTTCTGATTTCTCATCATTTCTTGATCCTTTTGAGGCTTGTGTGTTCAGCTTTTACACCCTATAATATTACATTAGTGTCCATAATCATTTGCTGGGACTTAACAATATGCTTGACGATAAAGCCAAGGTGAACACGGGGACTATAAGGACAACCCCTGTTCGTAATGAGTGTTTAGCTTCAGACTTGGATGGTTCGCTACAATCATGCATTGTTGAAATATGTTTTGTGGGACCCAGGGACTGCATCAACACAGCAGCCTCTTGCATCCTTAGAATGGGTGGTTAAGGACTACAGGTAACAGGTGGAAATCAGTAGGCTTTCTGGACCATATCATGGGATGGAAGGAGGCTGTGCTGAATGAGGTCCTCAGATACCCCCAGCAGGACAGTGAGGAGAAAGCTGTCTGTGATCTGGACAGGGGAACGAGGCAGGGTGGGGTAGACAGTTACTGCCTTGTGTTAATGTACAAAACCAGGGGCTGAAACACTAGCTGTCTCCCTACGGATATAATTTTTTTTTTAGACCAGGAGCCATGGAGAGACACCAACAATTGCTGCCTAGGGTTAATGGCTACCATATGGCCAGCTGGTGTATAGATGAGGCCTGTTGAAGCCCAGTGTATACAGGTTCCCAGCCATCTATTATACATGTGGTTGCATGTATGCTGAATGCTGCTGGGGGGGCTTGCATTACAGAGCTGCTCTCGTGTCGTGGATGAGGATTGGGTTACACAAGGAGCGTTACTTTGCCTGGCTGCCCCCGCAGTCCTACATTCACGGGAAAGCGGACTGGGCAACTGAGCGGCGAATGGCGACCTATGACACACAGGATTGTTCAGATTTGTCACATGACACTGGCCCAATTTGCCAATTTTTTTGGGGGGATATTGACGTGGTCCACATAGATCAGATAATTCTTTTTGTTTTATTTATTTATTTGAAATTGTATCCAGTAGGGAAGTAGGGAAGGAGACAGGTGGCATGGCTGCACAGTGGGAAGCCCCACGGGGTTGTGGGTTTGAATCTTGTCCCGCTCTGTACAGTATGTTCCTTCTTTGTTTGTTCACATCACTTTGTTTTCTTACACAGTCCAAAGACATACATTTAGGAGCCTAGCGTTTCTAAATTGCCCATGATACAACATAAGTTTATGTGTCCTGCAGTAAACTACCATCCTGTTCAGGGTGTCCCCTGGCCATGAGCCCCCCACCCCTCCCCACAAACAACACTGTAAGTTGGATGGATGGGAAGGAGTCCCATAAGAGTCATTATCTAATGACAAAAAATATCATAAATCTAATCTAAATCTGCTTTTCACTATATTTCTTTGCTAGGGATGGTCAAGTAACGCTGCATTTTTACAAAAACATCATTATTTTCTTGCTAGTGAGGTTGTCTCGCCATTATCAAGCAAGACCAAAGCGGGGTGTCACATTAAAGCGTGCCGTTTGCCATCTTGTCTCCTCTTGATGCCTCTCCACCTCCTTCTCAGTTTCCTGCCCTGAATCAGCAACTTCTTTATTTCTGAGTCTAATTAGCTTCTCAGGTGAGCAAACTCGTCCCCCTACCAGCCGGCTCTGCTACCAGCCTGGACGAGTCGGGGCACCAGCTGGTGTGGCTGTAGGCACATCTCACGATTGTCTTACTCTGCCTGTTAAGAAGGAGACAATGTGCTGCCAATTAGCCAAAATTACATGGAAACATCTGGGCTGTTGGCCCGTCGCAATACTTAAGAAATTATCCTTGAGAGAATGCTGAGGGGCTGTGCAGGAGAACAATATCTATGATCGTTTTACAAGCCATGATGCTTATTCATATTTAATTGATGCCCTCGTCCTTGGATGTGGATGCGGATGAGTTGAGACAGAGAGCAAGCTTCTAGAAGACCAGGCCATGGGCTGTCATGGCTTGTGACGTTTTTTAAGGGCCTTGCTTAATTCAGCTTCTCACCACAGCAGGAAATGCACCGGGGGGGATGGGGGCACATGGTGTTTCTCTGAGCCCTGTGGTGTCACATTTCCGCCAAGCCGCTACTTCATAGAATGGGGAGTTTCAGGCTGGGGGCTGATTAGTGGGCTTGTGTGGAAGGGAGGATTCTGGGACATAGCCACAGCAGGGAGGTTGCCAGAGTGGTAGTGACCAGAGGTCAAAGGGCACGGGTCAGCTGGTGAATCCCCACATTTAATTTACCCATAATCCTTTCTACTATGTTTGGAACATCCAAGATAATCGACTCATACTAGTAAACTTTAAAGACTGAAACATTCTAAAAAATACAATTATCTTTTCTATACTAGGTAAAATATGTTTGACTTAGATTAAACAAAGGGATTACTCTCAAAATAGGCATGTTTCAGGTTTGTCTTATAAGGAACATGCACTTAAAGGGGTGCCCTCTGGAGTATAAAAATTATAAATGAGAAAACAAAATATGTAAGGATTGACAAGTTGTTAAATGTATGAGATAGTTGCTAAGAGTTTAGCAGAATATATTTATTTGTGTATTGTTTGAGTAAATGACCAAAACAAAATTTCATTACAGCTAATGGCTCAATAGGAACATTAATAACTAATTTAAACTAATAGTTGAACGGTTGTTTGCCTGTCTATCATGAACGGGTGACTGCTGATTAACATCTGTCCTCATTTGTATGCGTGATTTCAGGCCAAACAGTTTTGACGCATGTTTCTGCTTGTAACCGCACTGTCGTTCTTTCGGTTGTTTTTCTCAGTTCTATTTCTGAGCTCCCCTGCAGTTTAGGAAGCGACGGGCCGATTCTTTACACTAACCATATTGTATTGCAGCCCACCTATGATAAAGGCTTCGCTAACATGGCTAAACATTGCAGGGGTTGCCCACACTCTAATGTTTACCCTTCAGTTTGATGGTTCTGATGCTTATTTTATGGTTTCTTTTCTTTTTTCATATTAAAGCACTATAATCAAGTAGCCTGTCTGCCATTAAAAGCCTGTGTTTTGTGACATGTTCGGAGGCCTTGTGTGTTATCAAAGAGCCTTTGATTAAGTCCAGCACTGGGCCTTGTGGTCTCTCCACTGTAGTGATCATGTGGCTGAGGGTGTGTGTCTGGCTGTTACAGTCAGCCTTCTGTGCCTCTTTTGTGTGGAACAATGACATAAACACAAACACTGCATGCTAGCTGCTCAGTACGGGGCTGTTCCTAAAAAACGTGGCAAAGTCATTTTAAGCTAATTCCACAACAGGCAGATAATTCTGAGATCAATATGCAATTTTTTGGCAAGCAAAATAAACCAAAATGCCATAAAAAGAGCAGGGATGGAATGACGTTCATTTCAGGCACCCAAAACAAGAGCAGCAGAGATGTGCTCAGTTCAAAATGTTCAAAAGAAGGCACAACAAGTTCTAGTCCATCATTACGATGGTTATTAACTCCTTCTAACATGGCTTTGCCGCAGATCGTATGTATGTCAAGCAGGTTTGTTTCAAAGAACAAAATGCCAAACTTCAAATGGTATGAATGTGAATGAATGTGAGCTTACTAATGCTCTTTGGCCAATAACCGGGTCTTGTTATTCAAAGGACCCCCAAAGTGATACTGACATTGGAGGTTAATCTTAACAGTACCGGATTGTGGCTGATCACAGGTTACCTTCCCTTGGCAGAAATCTTTTATATATAGCAGGAGCTGTTAGCTAGGTTTTTCAGTGTTTATAATTTGAAAACCTGCCCGTACCCAATTCTTCAATGGCAGCCTCTCCTCTTTCCAGCATTGGTGTCCTGGCTCTTCGAAATATCTAGTATAGATAGTGATATTGTTATATCAGACAGATCTGCTGATATGGGTCAGGTGACAGAGACTTTTCGGCTCCCCATTGGCCGGTTTCAGTTGCAGAATTAGTCTGCCCATTGCAAAATGTGATCAATCAGTGTATTGCTATGAATGAGTCAAGGCCTGAAAGGGTTTCAGGTCATCTCATATGTATGGCTGTGTGAGAGAGACAGCAGATGCCATCTTGGCACTAACCTGTGATTAATTGTCATTGCTGACACATCACAGCACACAACAACAAAATGTGTTCTCTGCATTTAACCCATGTGACACAGCAGTGGGCAGCTAATTCAGCGCCCATGGATAGTACCTTGCTCAGGGTACCTCAGTGGTACTTGCAGGTCCGGGACTGAGCATCCTTTTGATTGTACAATCACTTCCCTAACCACCACACCACCACAGTGTGACAGGGCGCCAGGGAAACATCTGGAAAGATTGAGTCCCTGGAAGCTGTGAGTGCAGGTTTTTCTAAGGATCCCATTAGCTGTGTCACATGACAGAGCTCAGCCGCCCCTCTGTACGGTAGAGTGGAAGTAAAGACCCTCTCCAGTTGCGGCTGACACATAATGTCTATGCTCCCTTCAGCCAGACTTCTCCAGGGTCTTTCAATTGAGTCTAAAATAAATAACCACAATATAATAACCAATTAGATTCAGCACATGTTCCCTGAAGCTAGAATTTATTCCTTCCCTAAAGTAAATTGAAGGAAACACAGAAGGACTGATTCATAGCTGTGTTTATTACAGGACATTCTTCTCTGTTTCATTGTTATGGGCAGCATGTGTGTTTATTTGCTGGCTGTCGAATTGGCTGGTGTGGTTTAAACCAATGATTTACTCCAAGCCTGCATTCTGCACCTTTGCTTATTTGGGGAAAAGAAAAACAAATATTTCCATGGCTTCTTCAGGTTTATGATTTTTTTTTAATATACATTTCCGACAGTTTAGAATAAAGTTTTACATCAGGTAATATATCAGGTGTCCTGGCTTCTCTGAACATCTGCTCCAAATTCTGCATACCACTTTTTTAGTGGTATAATTTCTCAGGAATTGTGTGTTTTTTCCTCATCTGTCTCTCTGTATGTAATTTTCGTTTCAAATATTTTAAAATTCTTGCCATTCTTATAAGATGGTCTGTGTGGTATTTCCATATAGTATACACATAAATATGTGCACATACCATCTGACACATTCTGATTGAGTCTATTCTTTTACTAGATGGATGATGTTTCTCCACGTTAAGCATACTGATGATTATGAAATAAATTAAACCAATTAATGTACTGTACCTCAGTTACGAAGCCGGACCTCCGTATCTACGGGTTCCGCATCCACAGATTCAACAAACCAAGGATCGAAAATATTTGAGAAAAAGATAATTTCAGAAAGTTTGAGATTGTGAAACTTGAACTTCTAGGGCACTGCTTTGAAAGTTTGATTTGGGTGGGCTGTCATAACTTCCAGTCAGATGTGGGGGCGGCTAAAAAGTAATGCGGCTTCATTTTCTTTCTGTGTTTCCGCTCATAGCGTCCGGCTTTGCCGCTTTAGTGAGCTGAGTGCCAGACCTACTCGCCCTTCTCATTCCCCCACTGTTTCACCGTGCTGATAGTGAAGGACGCTGGTTACAATTCGGTATATGATCCCCTGTCTGAGTGAAAGCAGAAAAAACTATTTTATTTTACATTATCAAGACATTTATCTGGCTACTGTTTTTTGTCGTGTTATTTGTGTTTTATTAGGTATTATAAGAAATCTATAGGTTATATATTATTATTTATTTATTAAGTATACGGGAGGATGTGCATAGGTCATATCTGAATACTACACCATTTCATTAAGGGACATCAGCATTGGCAGATTTTGATAGCTTTCATTTGGTCTTTATATTGTTTTTCTGTCTTATGTTTTGAATTTTAAGCTGCAGATTTTATTTCCAAATGTAAAAATTAATTTTGATTATTGTTCTAAACCAGCTCCCATCCTTTCAAAATCCAAATTCCAAAATTCAAATGCAAAAGCACAACTATACATTTTATTAATTATAAATTTGCAGTGTGATGCAGTGGTTCACACTGTTGCCTCACGTTTCTGGAGACCAGGGTTTGAGATCCAGTACTGGTTCCATGTGTGTGGAGTTTGCGTGTTGCGGTGGGGTTTCCTCTAGATTCTCCAACCCAGCCCCACAGTCTAAAAACATGTTATGGTGAATTAGAGTTGTTGAATTGTCCGTAGGTTTAAATGTGTGTCTCCTCTGTCTAGGCTTATTCCCTGCCTTGAGGACAAGCAGATATCGAAGATGGATGGATATATGTGCATTAATGAACTGCAAGTTACTACCTGTTCTTTGTCTATGATATACCTTAATTATGTATTCTTTTTCATTCCAACGTACAGTACAGCCAAGCGCAGTTTATGTGTCTCATAGACTGCTAGAGTAGGAGAGCCAGCTTATCTTATGGCCACATAACAAGTGACCTCGGTAGCTTATGTCAGGATTTGCCAGGAATATGAGCAGGGAGGTAGAGTGTTACTATGTCCTCTTAGCCCATGTGGTGAAGTAGTCACCTAGGAGGGAGATACCACAATTCATACCACTCTGGAGTGGCCTAGAATAATGCACTGTAGCTCACAGCACCTCCCTCCAACTCCACTGCAAACTTTGTGCTTTTCACTAGCTATTTCGCTATGATGGGTCAATCCTTTAATGAATGAAAATAAGGGAATCCCAATGTGCAATAGGTAGGTATTGCAGTCTGTAATAAGTATGCCCTGTATACCATGCATGGTGTAGGAGACAGGAGAAGATACATTTAAAAAGTTAAATACAAAGGTATATTTATTGGGGGGGGGGCTGTAATGTAAAAATTGCTTAATTAATGGGTTGAACATCTTATATAAATTAACAATATAAAAAAATCTAGAGTAGAAATTCAGAGTTACACAGTCTCCTTAACATTTAATTGTTGTTACTGATGAATCTGTACTTGAAAAAGTACAGATTGTTACTGACTTTCAGCAGTTAGAATGTGTATAACGTTAGAATGTGTTAGCAATGTGAACGATTCACTTCATGAACGTTGCCCCCGGCCTCAGTCCAGGGGAGCTGACAGATTGGCTTTCTTGCGGCCTTGAACACTTTGGCAACTTTCCTAAGGTCAATTTCATCACCAGTTGAGTGCCTATTTAATTATGAGTGTCACATGACAAATTAGTTAGGATTTACTCCCACAATTCCACTGGACTCAAAGCACTCATGAGTACTCAATGATTAAAAAAGAGCTATATATAGAGCGATCAACCAGAACATTAAAGCCGTTGACAGGTGATGTGAATAACATTGATTATCTCTTTACAATGGCACCTGTCAAGGGTTAGAGACATCATATATCATGTGGTAGCATTTATCAGGTCAAATTGGTAATACTTTTCTGGTATAAACAGTTTATTCAAATCCTTATCATAGCAGCAGCATTGGTTAAATATTGCTCACTCATGATTAATCAATTGTTAAAGTTCTCAGTTGTATTTAATTTACATTTCAAAAACAATTTTTCATCCATCACCTGGTATCTGATATCTAAGGCACCATGAATATTGAAAGGTTCAAATATATGTCATTAAATATGATCTCAAATAAATGCTCAAAACCAGAAGAATTAGGCAAAATTTCATTTAATTGAATCCTATTTTGTGAAGCTCCAGTTCAGTTTCAATTCAGTTTCCTGTAGTTATTATTGAATTCTAGTTTAATTTCTTGCTTGATTTGGAATTGGCGAGTTAATTGCTGAGCTCAACCCTGATGGCAGTGACCTCTTTCAGCAGGATAATGCACCCTGGCACACTGCAGTTCACAGTCTTGATTTGGCCTCCAAATTCCCCAGATGTCAGTCTGATCGAGCAATAGTGGGATGTGCTCTATGGAGGCTCCACTTACAAGACTTACTAGATCTACTGCGTAATGTCCAGGTGCCAGATTCCACAGGACACCTTCAGAGGTTTTGTGGAGTCCATGTCTTGAAGTTTCTGAGCTGTTTAGGTGGCACGAGCGGGACATATACAATATTAGGCAGATGATTTTAATGTTATAGCTGATCAGTGTACACAATATCAAAACATATTCCTTTCCATATGTGGAATTGTGGGTAATTCTTTGATCTCACTATCAGCACCTGCTACACCATTTCTGACTCTGTTCCATGAAACAAGATGCCATTTAAAAAGGTCCACTCTCCAAATGCTTAGTCTGGATAGGATGTGCCTTATGCTGTATAAGGCACTGGTCCAGAATGGGGAGAACACACACACCCATACAGGATTCAAACCACCGACCCTGGAGTTGTTAGGAGTTGTTACTCACCAATTCACTATGCCACTCTGATTATGAGCGTCTCTTCATTCTGATTTAATATAAACTTGTCATCCTAGCTTTTGGTGGTATGAGAAGATAAAGAGCCAGGGTGCTAGTTTTTTTTTCCTTGTTGATTGATATGAAACTCACATCTTTTAACTGTACCACACACAAGTTTTTAAATTGATATTATTTATTATATTCATCAAAATAGGCACATTTGGTATAGAGTTCTACTGCTGTACTTCAAAATTCAACAATATCTACCCATATTCCATGGCTACTCATCCAGTACAAAATACAAGCCTTTGTCATTTCTAGTTTTATTATTGCATTCACAGATTTTTATAAAATTGGAAAATTTAAGTATAATGAAATTTAATAAAAAGTTACAGGTTATCATTTCATTGTGGGGAAAGTCGGTCCCCACGGTGTAATAATTAGAAAAGCACACTGTAGTTAATGTAAAAGACACGGAGACCAGAATGCCCAGAGACTTGGGGAGAACAGGCAATTTTGCACACACACACACTCAGAGTGGGGGGGGGGGGGGGGGGGAATCAAACCAACACCCCAGGGGT
>JAODKM010000058.1:30251180-30284441 GCA_026780845.1 Petrocephalus sullivani | reverse complement strand
GGAGCCCATCCTCCAGGGGCCGGCAGAGGAAGCCCTAACCCTAACCAGACCCAAAGGGGGAGCCCATCCTCCAGGGGATGGCAGAGGAAAGCAAAAAATGCAAATAAAAAAAATCAAGCAAAAAATGTATCAGTTGATGCATTAAATGTAATCAAGGTACAAAAACAATTCTATCTGCTCAATATTTGCTCCACTACATCTCATTATCTGTACTTTTTCATAACTTCCATGTTAGTTGTAGTGCTTGTGGTCAACTATTCAGCAGGTTTATCCCTGTAAGCGCCTCCCCTCAGTGAGACCAAGGCACTGTGGACCAGCCCCTCAGTGAGACCAAAGCACTGTTGACCGGCCCCTCAGTGAGACCAAGGCACTGTGGACCAGTCCCTCAGTGAGACCAAAGCACTGTGGACCAGCCCCTCAGTGAGACCAAAGCACTGTGGACCAGCCCCTCAGTGAGACCAAGGCACTATGAATAGGACTAACAGTGAGACTGGGGCACTATGTACAGGTCTAACTGTTAGACATGGGATTATTGGTAACTGTTTACTTTTGAATGTCTCCTGGTTTCCTGTGGGCCTTTTTGAAGGTGCTGGTGTCCTTTGAAGCCCTTTGCTGTAACTGGAAACTGGAGGAATATGCAAATAAAATCAAGAACAAAGGGAATGCCGGCTCTGATGGCTACACGCGCTCGAGCCAGCATCACAGAGCCGCGTACTCTCTGTAACAGTATCCCTGCGTGCTTTTATTCAGGTAATCAGCAGATGACGGCTGTGTCCCCACGGCTGTACAGCCAATACCGCTGCCAGACAGGTGCCCTCAGTGACAGGCAGCCTTTTAGGGCCCATCCGACTAAGGATTGCCTGTCTGGGTTTCCACCACTGGGACTGCTGGAGTGAGCTCAGACATTTCTGCAGTTTTAAAGGCCAGGTGTAAGACTCTCTCTGGGCAGGACAGCAGACCATGTAACATAGGGAAGGGAGGAGGGAGGGGGGGCTTCAGTGGAGTTTTGTGAAACAGCAAAGCAAAGATAAATGGAAATTAAAAACAACCCGAGGAAAACACACAGGAAATCAGACGGGGTGGCAGGTCCTGGCGATGGGAGCTTGGTGCTGGAGGCAGACACTGGGATCCAGGCACTACTACATGAACCAGCTGACTTCCCTGGGATGTTCACAGCCTGCTTAGTTATACACTTGTGTGATGTGATAGTCTGTACGTGATTGTGTGTATGGTGAGGTTTGCATGTGTGTGAGGATTTTTTGTGTGATTATGTGTGTACTTTGAGGTTAGTGTGTGTTAGGATGTTGCTGAGTACATGATGAGACTGTGATTGTGGTTATATCATATCCTTATCATTCCTCATCCTGAAGAGTTTATCTGACAGAAATGTGAATGTGCACGCTGTTGGAATGTTGATGGACATTTCCCTTTCAACTCAGTGTCTGCACGAGAGCATGCACAGGAAGTTATCTGATTTCAGACCTGATTTGCTGACAGGTAGCCAAAGCTGAAACAAGCAGTTCCAAATCAATGGATCTGATCTGGGATCAGCTGTGGCTAGACAGGTGCCCCGTGGGTCAAAGACATTGACTTGCTTCATTCATTTCACTACCAAGCTGTGAAATGTCCGAATAGGAAGCGAGACTCTTTTGGTGAATGCCAGTTCTCGATAGGCTGTGCCAGGGATGTGGCTAAAGCCTCAAGCAGCTTTGCTAACATGATGTCCAACAGTAACTAAGTAAACTCTATTTAGAAACACTTGAAATACAACCTTAAGGGACCAAAGTGGTGTACAGTTTTTCATGTGATGTCGGAAACACTCAAACTAGCAGTAAAGTAAAGCCTCCAGAGTTTGAAAACAGAGCTCACTCTAGCAGCAGCCTACGTGGCCTAGCAATCATGTTGGCAGGACAGATCTTCAGGCTGTCTGTGGATGCATTTTCTTAGTAAGAAAAGGTTGAAGACCTGCTGGATGCCCTCATGGGCTTGCTAGTCTTTGCTTCCATGAAATTGCACATGTTGTATGACTATACGGTGAGCCTGAGGTTGGGCACCTCTTCGGCCAGCTAGGAAACAGAGGAGAGAGGGCCATAATTAAATATCGGTAACCCTTTACATAACAAGGCACAAATATTTAGTACATACTCAGTTACCAATACAAATCATAAACAAATATAGGCACTACTAGAAATAAAAGATGAGTCATGATTTATTAATGATGACCAAACATGAGATCAGTAATTCACTGATTTTTATTACTGTTATTTATAACTTGTTCCTTCAGTGGTTCCTTCAGAAGTTTACAACGGTTTACAGAATGAACAAATTGTCACAATGGGGCATGGTGCAGGTGGAAAAAAGATGAAGGTGAGGATCCACTTCTCCAAGATAAAGGGGTTTATTAATCAAACAGAATACACTGGGAGGAAAAATCAAAACAAAAAGGACCACGGGGGGTCAGAAAATAAGGAAAAATTAGAAATGAACTAAAACCATTAAACAAAACAACTAAGTAGCAAGCAAAACCTGGGAACAGGACGGTGCAAAAGGCAGAGATAACAAGCAATACATGACCAGACATGCAGTTACGTAGACAATGACTGACTAGAGAACAGAGCAGGAGCAGGCACTTAGATACACAGGGAACCGAGCTAAAGAGAGGGGCAAGTGTGGAACATAACACAAATCAACCAAACTGAGCAGGCACTGGTAACAAGCAACAGGTGTAGTGACTAACACTAATGTGCACAGGACTAAGGAAGTCTAACAAACACTGAAAGTAAGAAACACTAACCACACACTGGGAATACTACACTGGGATAATGCACATGGAACAAAATATAAACAGGAAAAGCAGGGCAAACCATTGACAGGGAAACTAAATAGAAAATAACAAAAACTAGGGAAAACAGAAAGCCAGTAAATACAAAAACAGAGTAGGCTGTCCTCTGGCCAGCCTCAAACCCAAGACTGGAGGATTATAGTCTCTGAGTTGCACTTTCAACCCATTGAGCTATACAGCAGTCCAGGTAGCAGGGAAACACACTAGGGCTGAAGGCTCTATAAGAAAGGGAGGCATAGGATGACAGCGACGCCTGCATGCCAACATGGGGAAGAGACACAATGGCTGGGGTCAGATGGCCACCAACCATGACACAGATATAGTAACAAATATTGTGACTGATTGAAATAATATTAATGTATTAACATGAGATCAGTATGTGACTAAAAATTATTTAGTGGTTAATTAATACATATTTAATAGCAAAATACTATATTATTTGGACCCCATCAAGTAAAGTGTTGCCTAAATATCCATGTCTATGGTGGTAAGGGTGTGATGTCAAAGGTCAGAGGTCAGAGCCCTGTTTCAGCCTTTTATGACATTTTATTTTTGTATTTGAGTTTGACAGGCTGTCTCTGCTGCTCCCCACTACATCCTCTGGTGTGCATGGAGGGAGGTATCTGGGCTTTGGGTTCTGATCCCTGATTCCCAGTGGCTTCTCTCACAGAGGACAGTCGTTGCTGAGAGAAAGGCACAATGATAGTTCAGTGCAACAGCCTGCATCTTGTGTAACCCAAAAGAGCCCTACAAGGTCCCTTTCATTTAGCCTTTTCTTGAATCTTGTCCATATGGTTTGATTTAAGCGTGAAATTGGATTATCTATCTAGAAGTCAGATTTTAAGGCCATTGAAGGCCTTTTTTTCTCCATTTATTTAACAGGGAATAAATCAGAAGCCAGCAAATCTAATTTGTTTATTTTAACTGGCACTGGACATGTTTTTTTTACATGGAGGTTGAAATACTCCACCAACAGTTTGTACAACACTATCGCAACATGTTCTCCCTGCTTTTCCACAACTTTGTCTTTTAAAGAACAACAACGAATTGGAACCCCCCACCACCACCACCACCACATGCTATAGTTTACACAGAATTTCCCCATTGCGTCATAAAGTTTTCCCTCCAACCTTTAACCCTACTTCTCTCTGTCGCCGTGGAGACAGTGATGTGGGCAGTGTGTATATGGCTCTGATAGACAGGGTTCTAGATCCTCTCTCCTCGTGCAGCTGTTTGGGTTCAGGGGCAGGAACAGTCATCTACAGAGGCATGATAAAGCTGGACCAGCAAAGGATCCGTAGAAGCTTCCATACAATGTGACATTTCACTGTTTGCCACACAGCATATCTAAGCCATTGCGGTCCATGGTATTTTAATGTTACATGGACATCTGCTGACCATAGTGACAGATCTATCAATACAATAAATACCATACAAAATATGAAGTACAAAACAATAAATACAGCAGCCAATAATGAATGAGAGTAAATAAGAAATAATGATAAAAAACACAAAGGCTGCTCTTGTAAGATTTACTGGGTGATGAGACCCATTAAGCTGAGAGGTCATGGGAGGTTTACCCATAATGCAGTGTGAAGTCCTATTAACGAAAAAAATATCCTTTAGGATTTATTTCTTTCTGCTTTGTCATGCACTTAACATAAAATCCCTAAAACAAAGGGGCCGACGACATCTAGGACAGTATGATCTGTCCAAGGCCCCCAGGCTGTACCTGTACTGCACCTGGAGGACACAAGCAGACCTGGATGGTCTCCAAACCAGGGTCACGTAGCATGTTAAACATCCTGCCAGGTAAGACACCTCATGCCTAAATAGAAAGAACAGTGTGTAGGGAACACGTCAGCTACAGAGCGCGGGTCTGATATCAGCCTGCTCTCTCTCGACGGCTTGCTGCACAGCCTTTTCTGTAATCTGTGTGAACCAGTAGACCTTTGTCCCTTCCCCCACCCCCCCCCCCCCCACCTCCTCTTTACCAGCCTCAGGTGTATTGAAATACAAGGCAGGCTGGGAAGTAAACAGCCATCGTTTTCTCACCAGACTTTCCCTAGACGCCAGTGAGTCAGAACGGGGCGCCGGTTACAGTGGGCTTTATTATTGCAAATGGGGACCTGTTTATGAGGTAGCGCAATGAAACTGGAATGTTCTTCTGTGTGCTATAAATAGCCTGGCCAGAGTATGTTTTTGTGTATCTGTTTTTTACTTTCCTGTTATTTCCCAAGGTTCAGTTGGCCAAACACTCCCTCAGACTATTGATTTTATGGTGTGTGGCCTCCCCATTCCTCTCCGGATTAGGTCAGGCGTATGGCAACACGGGCCTCAAATCTGAGCATGTCATGGGAAGGTGAAGTGTTGAGCTCTCCTTCTCCTGTCTTTCATCTTGCTTCCTGTTTGCTGGTGTCGTCCTGTCTGCATTTTTTTCTTTCCTCTTTTCTTTCTCATGTCCACACCGCAACGGCCAACAGATCCCCCATCCTCAGTGAGTTTAGGACATGCCGAAAATCCATTAACAGCTCCAGCAGAAAAGTGGTGGTCTTCAGGCGGCGGGGCGGGGGGGGGGGGGGGGGGCTGGGGTCCTGCTTCCTGAGAGATCCCTTGCCAGCAATTTGAGGCAGTATGGGAAGGTGTGACTCCCATTTCACCGGCCCCCGTCGTTACTTGACAAGGGGTCCACCTTGGAAGTCTGGGTCATAGAAGTCAACTAGGGCTGGCAACGAGACATCAGCAGAGCAACGGAGTGACTAACGCCAAGTCTTTACGTAAGGTGAAGAATGATGTCACAAGTTGAGCAGGTCAGCACGTTTCCACGGCACAGCCAGAGCCTGCATCCGGCCAGAGGCACCGCCCCCCCCCAGCCCCACTCCTCCCCAGAGCCCACGCTGGATTTATGTGCCAGGATTATCATGCAGGGGTGAAAAGCAACCCTGGATAATGGAGGTGCTTCTAAAGCAAGGAGTAATCCCATAAATTGCTTGGTAAAAACAATGGTTCTGTGTGGTCCTCCCCCCCCAAAACTGGCAGTGGTAAATAGTATCTTCCTGTGACATGCCTAATCCGCTAAACAGCACACAATCCTATTAGCGTGTGAGTTATACATCTCGCTGCAGCACCTCACTTGTCCTTTGGCTTCATTCTGCCCCTGGCAGAGCTCAGGCTGCCTTCGCCTCCTTCAGCCCATCCAGGTCCTTCAACTGGAACTGCTTTTGGATCCTGAAGCAGTCTGGACCTTTACGGTTGGCGCCAGGACGTGTGTGTAAATGTGTGTGTGTGTGTGTGTGTGTGTGAGTCAGCTGTGTGTTTCTGTGTAAGTATGTACATCTATACACTGTCAGAAAAAAGGGTACCAATTGCTTGTAGGGAGGTACACTCAAGGGTCTGCTAGTTGTACCCTAGCTGTAGGTAAATGTACCTTTTAGTCTAATTTAAGGTCCTAACCCTAACCCACTGGGGTACATTAATGTTGTTTGTTAACAATAAAACAATAAAAAGTTCTTAAAATGGTACATTTACTGTTGAGGGTACAGGCTGAGTGACAAGCAAAGACACATATTGGCAGTCTTTTTTTAGACTGTATCTTACCTTTGTGTGTGTGTGTGTGTGTGTGTGTGTGTGAGTGTCTATGCCTGTTTGTATGCGTGTGTCTATTTGTGTGTCACCATCCTGTCTGTGTGCAAATGTCTGTTTGTGCGTCTCACAGCCTGACCCTGTGACAAATTAGCACTCTATTTATACTACTTGAGACCCTCTGTGAAAATGATAGTGACCTGACAACCCCTGTCACAAGATTACAAATCCAGACTATCGAAGTACAGTATCTCTTCAAACCTTGTTTATTTTTATGTTTTATTGCATAATCATGTTCCGTGCAGCTATGTTCCATGTTGGTGTACTCCCTGTGATGATCTTACCTGCAGTAAGTCTTTTAGCTTCCAAATGAGATGTCATTGCTCCTCATATTTTGCATGAAGATTAATGTGGACAGGTCCCACAAAGAAGACAAGCCATTCACTGTGTGCTCATTATCATTTTCTGGGCATTCCTCTTGGGAGAGATTCCCATACTATAAGCTGATAAGCCTCCACATGCCCTTTAACTATGGATAAGCAGGCCCTCGTGTCTCTCACTCTTTCATGGTCACTCACTTACCCCCCGTCCGTGTCTGTGTTTGTTTTCCTGTTGAATGATTGCTCGCCTCACTGTTTGGGCCGATAAACACAAATGTGTCGCAGATGTGATTTTTCATTACTCTGTTCTGCGGTGAAAAAGCACGAGGCGGCGGTGGTGGGGGGGGATTTTTCTTTGTTGTAGTAGCTCGCTTTGAAGCGCTCGTTCATCTGCCTCAAATGAAACGTTTAAATGTTGAGCAATGTCAGCGCGTTCTGCTTCTGACTCCTGTCACCCTTCACATGGAAATGAGGATATCGCTTTGGATGAAGTCATGCCCTCGCTGAGTCATCTGTGTATGGGCTGTGTCAGCGCTGCTAGGGTTAACCTCATCATTCATGGCCTTCTTACACAACTGCAGACATGCTAATCGAGATGATTTTTGTTTCTTGCTAAAAGCGAAGGCGTTATATGGACATCAATTGTCGCCCATCCCCCTGAGTATAGTTTTTCCAGCAATCTCCTCCTTTTATACATTTTTCTAGCGGTTTGGTGGCTTGCAGGCACATGACAGTCTAAGAACTGTAACTTCTAACACTTTGTGGGTAACTATCTTTTTCCCTCTCCCTAATTTGTTTTTTTTTGCTAAAATGTATAGATAGACTGGATAGATATACATGCTTTACATGTCATAACCAACTATGCAACTGTCTGCTTTTGCGGTCTGTTGAATTCTTTTTAATTAACCCTGTATCTTGCCTGGGGTTCACTATTCACTATCTTTCAGCAACGGCTCTTTCTAAAATCAAAACATGAGATATTCTTCATGCCATTCAAGCTGCAGTTCCATGTAGGCTACATTTCTCTGGTCAAGGTCCACAGCTTCTGGAAGACCTCCTGACAGTGAAGACGAAGCTGGTAATAGGCTAACCTGAGAAAGGGGAGAAGAAATTCTCCTGAGAGATGGATTATACTTATAGAAGATACTTGCATTGTGGTTACTCAAGTTGATTGGTGATGTTTGGAGTTCTAGACAGAATATGAGTTTGAGGGTGAGTCTGCAGGAGCCGCTATTATCCGTTATCAGTGGACAGTTTGGGCCAAGTTAATAAACCACAGAGTTTGGTTTCAGATATGAAATGAATGAGGCATCACCTATGGAGGCTGATAGTAGCTCTGTTCAGTCTCAGAGACCACGCGATCATTTGACAGGAAGCTCAAGGAAGTGGGCCAGAGGAAATGGTAGCTTCAGCGTATGGCATTGCTTCTCCTCTTCTTTGTCTGCTGTGACATGCCATCCTAAGGTAGTTATCCCAACTGCCGTCCAATGAGTCCATGTACATTTGGTCACACTCCCCAGGGACAGGAAAGGCGTGTTTATTAAGCCCTCTTTGATCCATGATTTATGTTTCCTGGCCCTGTTATTGTCAGCTAAGCTCTTGTCTTATCCGCCCCTCTAATTGAGACCTAGACTTGTTCAGTCTACAATAGGAAGAACCTAGAAAGTGCTGTAGTCAAAACAAACCCATCTCCTGACGTGGTACAAGGAGCCCAGCCAATAAATGGTGTGTGAGGTGCAGCTGGGCATCAGTGACCTCATTTCCTGACAGCCCCTTTTCCCTTCAGCCTCATCCGATTACTCGCATTCGCTCATGACCCCTTCTTACATCATACGTGGCCTTGGGCCAGTCATCAGGTTCATTGTCACTTGCCCCCTTTGCGATTATTCAGAGCCTATTTAGCAGCTCCTGTTCTTACCCCTTGACTGGATAATTCCAAAATGTTTCTTCTGTGGTATTAGGCTTTTGGTAGGTCAACTTGTAACAAAAGGCCTTTAGCTACTAAAAGGACGTAACCTTTACAGGGACGAATGCCCAGAAGCTTCCACTGTTTACACATGAAGCAGACTGATTTACTAGCACACCCCCATATTCCACACCACGCATACACCAACACAGCCCCTCCCATCACTCCAGCTTAAACGGTGAGCTTCCAGCTTCCCACTTTTATTTTATCAGTAGTGTGTGAGTCATCTGCCTGTAGTTAGCTTAATGTGTGTCTGCACTAGTAGAAAGACAAACACATTGAAAACTTCAATAAGGCCTTATTATTTTAGGTAGCTAGAAGTAATAAAGCCCTTGATGTGTCTGCCCGAATAAAGAACAGTAATATATCTCAAACTAATATTTACAGAGATAAGATTTTATAAGGGCTTTTTCAATAAACAGTACTCTGTCCAGGTACAGCCCTTGAAAACAGGTAGCTCTTCTGTCTCTGAAATCATAGTCCCCCCCAACTGCAGAACCAGTCATAACCCTCCAAACTCTTTAACCAACTGGGAAAGCTGAAATAGCTCTTCTAACTCTGCAACTAAAAAAGCCCCTTAAGAGCTGGTGTGACTTAGAAGTATGTGGTCATGCAGGGCTCTTTGGTGGTTGAGAGAAAGCATAAACTGTTTTTTTTCCAAGTATTTCTTGTACATGTGGTTCTGTTCAGCTGATGGTTTGCAGTTTGTTGGTGTTGAGGTGCCAGTGAAGTGGGCAGCATTATATGGGAAAGAGGGAGATAAGAGTATTGCTTCTGAGAAATGGTCATGCCGGACAGTGCAATGCTTAATTTTAAACAGTGTGAAGACATTCAGCTTTATCATTTTGCATTTCATTTTGTACTGACAGCTAATTATTGCAAGAAAAGCAGAGAAGATGATAGAAATGATAGATGGTGAGAAGAGTCCCATTAATCACCAACAAGAGGACATCTTCTAACGGCTAATCTTTAACAGGGAAGAAGAAGGCAATATTACCAAATGACTTAAAATCTTTAATATAAGTCTGTGAAAGTTTGACAAGATTGTGCGTTATATGTGCTTATTAGATGCCTTTATGCAAAGAGACGCGCAACTGAGGAAGTTGGGTCAGTCAGTCTCTGGAGCAGCTGGGGTTAAGGGCCTCACTGAAGGTCCTGATGATAAAACCCTTCTGCTGACCACCAGATAGGAAGCACTGACCCACCGATCACAGGCACGGCACTGAGCCACTCAGCGCCCTCCACTGGAAGAAATGGAAGATGGAAGAGCATTTCCTACTACTAAAATCTGATCTTTGAACCAGACATGTTTACACATTCTTGCCCTTTAAGCCTGGAGCCCAGTACAGTGCATGAGGCTTAGGTACACCCAGGACAGGATGCTAGTCCATTGCAGAGAACATAAAAAAGCAGTCTTACTTTATGGGCAATGTCAAGACACCAGTTATGGTATGTCTTTGAACTGTGGGAGGAAGCCAGAGTCCCCAGAGCAAACCACTGTAATACAGGGAGAACATGTAGAGAAACTCCACAGAGACAAAGCAGAGGTGGGATTTGAACTCACATAGTTTGAGGCTACAGCACTATCCATTGAGCCACCATGATACCCCACATGTATATCCTTTACCAGAAAGCATAGTCTACAAATGCTATTTCTAAGGCACATAGTTTTACAATATTCTGCTTGACCAGGTGTGAGAGGATCTGAAGGTGGCCTGCATGCAGGGATAAAGCTGACTAAAGCTGCATTTTCCTCAGTCTGTCTCATCTCACCTCCTTCAGGTTGTCTAATGCCCACAGGTCTGCCATCAGAGTCATGCGGCGGATGCAGTACTTTGTGGCCAGGAGAAAGTTTCAGGTATAATGGGGAATGGGCTTGGATTACAGGGTGTGCAGTAGGGTAGGTGGGGGAAACACTGTGACCATATCATCAGGGTTAGGCCTGGGGAGACTGCCTGACCCATCTGGCTTAAGTCTGGCTTAATGATAATCATGTTATGTATACACACACATTGCAAGGGAAATACATCAAAACTGTTTTTTTAAACCAGATCTTAACTCTGTTATTTTATTATGGAGATGTTATTTTACCGAAAGAGGCGTTTTGACTCTAAGAGAAGTAACAGACAGGATGTTAAGGGCCCACAGTTTCAAAAAACAATGAGAGCCGTCTTAAATTGCAAACTGGGAGCAGGCTACATAAAAATATGGCTGAAAAGATGGCAATGATGGGAGGCACAGCTTAGATCCTCTGCCAACCTGTCTCCACAGCAAGCGCGGAAGCCTTACGACGTGCGGGATGTGATAGAGCAGTACTCCCAGGGCCACCTCAACATGATGGTGCGGATCAAGGAGCTGCAGAGAAGGTATGGGTCCGTCGTTATGGCGATGAGATGCCTCATCCAGGGCTGAACTGAGGAGGACTATCGAGGAGAGCATCAATTAGGCATTCCATCTCTCCTGTGGTGAAGCCAGTGTAGGGTCTCCCAACGCGTACCTCTGAACTTGCATTTCACTGCTCCTGCTCAAATATGGCAGCCACGGAGAGGAGCGTCCACAGTTGCTGGAAGAATGGCGTGTGGAGCTCTTTCGCCACTGCCAGCAGTGACTCATGGCTGAAAGTGTCTCCTTTGCAGTGTAGGCCAAGTTGGTTACTGCCTATACTGAGGTGTCCTGAACTGAGCCATGGGCCTGGATTAAGTAACAGGACTGATGATTATCAACAACAGATAAAATGTGTCCCCTTTTCATTGCCTGTTTTTTTCGGATCCACCTTTATCTCAAAAGATGTATGTCCACTGCAGCTCACCTCATGCTTCTCTCTTTTGTTCAGCCATGCTTGAATGTACCTTGACGACTTGTTTTTCCTTCGCCGTCTCTTGTGCGACAGACTATTTAATTCCATGATGTTTAGACTGCTCTTCGCACGGGGAGTCATCACTGTCACAGACCGGCTTCGGCTGAAGTCATTTTGCGTCATAATCCGTGATAGATTAAGTCCTGTGTCCTCATAAAATTAATAACAATATTTTTTCAGCATTTCAGTACTTATAAAATTTGCTCTTTGGAAAATTCTTTTTGGAAAATGTACACACATATTAAAAGAAAGTAGCGGACATTTATCTTTTTATTTTAGCAGGGTCGTCAATTCAAAATTGATGTTTTATGTCTTATCTACAGCTCTTCGTGTTCCTCAATATTTAAGCTGTGACTTGATAATTAAAACTGCAGCTGAGTAATTGATTAGTCTAAATTTAATTTCAAAATCTTGCTGGCATTTTGTACATTATAGTAATGGTATTATTATATATTACAGTTTTAATGGAAAAACGATGTAGGTTTCTACGGAACATGGGTGCAGACAATGGAGTGATACAGGAAAGAAAACAAACTGTCTGGCTAAGGAGAACTTCCTTAATGTGAAGAATGCAGTGTTGGGGTGTACCATATTATAGCAGGTGTTTAGCTAGACATAGATTTTGGGTGTTAGAGGATGGATCCCATGCATCATTTAAAGGATGGGAGCTAAGATAACTATCATAAAATTGGGGGATGACGAGCAACAGAACCATTTTGGTGTCAACATGAGGAAGTTGAGAAAACAGAACGCGTCTTGGGGCACAGAAGGATGAGCATCAGAGTCCGATTGAGTTTACTCAGCTTGGAGAAAAACAATGCAATGCAATCTTATATGACAATTAGAGATAAGGGAGACACATTCTAAATGTATTTTCAATGTTTTATCAGCTAGCCATTGCAGTGCATATAACAGTTACATAGAATATCACATTCTACTCATGTAACTAATGCTCATGGCCTCTGTAAATCCTGATATGCCAGACTTGCTCAGTATATCAATATCTTATAATTCATATATAATTCAGCATGTGTCCCTATGGATTAGAAGAGATCAGCCCATAAACAGCAGCCATGGACTTTCAGGGGTGTGTTTAGCTAATAACCACAGCTTTCCCTTTTTTTACAGATTGGATCACACTGTAGGAAAACCAGGAATGTTTTTGCCAGGTAAAGCTACAGATGTGGCCTAATCAGTCTACTCCCAGCAAATTAGATTCTGTAAAGCACATTCCATGACACTTTTGTATTTTACTTTCTGCAGAAAAAGGTGTAGACAAAGAGCACTGCACTGTTGGAGCCAGACTGATCCGATTGGAGGATAAGGTAAGTGAAGAGTGCCTCCCCTAGGTTTCTGATTGGACAGATCTCTAGAGAAGAAGAAGCTGTGATTTTATCAATCACGCAGTACGTGTTGCAGTTATGCACAGCAGATCAAACAAACAAATTCCCTCCTTGCACTTGCCAATAATATAATCTTTTAGCTGCAATCTCTCTAATCTCTGCCTCTTACTTGACAAGCAAGGTGTTACCGACTTCCCCGGCTTTGCTTAGCCTTTCCATTGTTTTGTCTATGGCAGGCTACTTTACATTGTTCTGCGAAAGACAGTCAAAACAGACTTTCAAGCCACAAGAAAGGAGACATGGGAGGGAAATGAATGAAACATATTGACACAGTTCCTTTATGAGTCACAGTATTGTAGACCTTCTGATTCAAATGGACTTCCAGGTCGTGCCGAGATAGCCTGAAGCACAACAGACGCTAAAACTGGGGAGACACTTTCCTTCCTAAAATTGATGGAATATTAAATAGCACACAAAGAGGTGACCCTAAATATAATGGACTGTTATACAGAACAAAACCACAGCCCATGGAGCCAATAAGAGTGGTGTTAGTTACTCTCCCTCTGACTCATCCCCATGGAGGCATCCCAATCAGAGTGGCGTTAGTTACTCTCCCTCTGACTCTCCCCATGGAGGCATCCCAATCAGAGTGGCGTTAGTTACTCTCCCTCTGACTCATCCCCATGGAGGCATCCCAATCAGAGTGGCGTTAGTTACTCTCCCTCTGACTCTCCCCATGGAGGCATCCCAATCAGAGTGGCGTTAGTTACTCTACCTCTGACTCTCCCCATAGAGCCCCCTGAGTCTTCCCCCAACTCTGCCCTGACTCTGCTCAGGTCCTAGTGATGTTAGTACAATACAATGACACACATTCCAAAGTTTACATGATGACATCACATATTGCTGAGTGGGCTACCTTTCTCTCCTGCTTCTGCAAGTTTTGAATAGCAGGAAGTATTTTATCATGGATGTAAAAAACATGCACTGCCTTTTGCTTTCATATCTTTCACACACACATACATGAAAATACTTCTGAAACTCTGAAAGGAAAGTTATTCCCCATGATGCATGCCTGGAAGGAAATGTTACTAATGTGACCTAATAGTAACCTCAGTACCTTAATGTCGACTGAGGAAGAACCAAAAAAGCGCCACCATTAAAATTACTGCAATCCCATTTCCCTTCCTGGGCCCTTGCCCTGGCACCTGTGACAGGAGCCATTAGGATGATCTAGCTATTGGACACCTGCTAATTTCACAGCTGGAAGCTCCTGTAGTTTCAGCACCTTGCAGGCAGCAGGTGTTTGAACACGACTTTCACTGTTAAGAGTTCCGGATGCTACCAGACCTTGTTCATTCCTTCTTCCTTTTTATCTTCTTACCATATTCTTACTATAAAAGAATGTAAAGTGAGTGTGAATGTCATTGAGTGGCCTATTGAAATTCCTGAGAAGAATTTGACTGGGAAGCAATAGAAACCATATAAACGTCCCGCAAAGCTCCACAAATTTGCCAAGAAAAGCCTAAACTGGTGGAGAAACTGCTATTTAGGGAAAAAAGGGCTCCTGCTGTGATGGAAGCCTGTGCTGAAGCATCTTTTACCAGACACTCAAGAATGACAGCAAGACGTTCTCTCCTTATCCATCAGTGAGATTTGATAGGTAGCTGTTAGAGGACACAGCTCATACGAATCATGCTGTCACCAATGGCCTCCAGACCAAGAACACGGAATAAAATCAGCGTTATAAGGAAGAACCAGTTAGACTTCAGGAGGACATGAAGTGATCTAGTTTATATGGGTCAGGGCTGAACGTATCTCCACACCATATATCTCCCAGGTCTCCTACATTTGCATTTCATTGAGTCCAGCCAAGGTACTTTGGCCTCTATTGTGACAATGCCATTCACCACAAGTACCCAATAATGGTTGTTATTTGCCTTCTTTTTTCAGTTTCATTCTCTCCCCGAGACACATTAATCTTTCAATGTGACATTTCGGCGAGGTATCATGCATAATGCCTTCTTAATTTCTCCTTCCAGTACACTGTGGGACAGTGATTGATTCAGAAATTCACATGTACACGAAACTCTGGCCCTTCTTCTGTTTTGCAGACCAACAATGTGGGTCTGACCTAAATGCACTGCACAGGACCTTCATTGAGATGGATTACAGACAGACGTTATCCCCCTGTCGTATAGCATGGAAGGACGAGTAAATGAATAAGTGAAGAAGTCTGAGGCAGGCTAATTGATGGTGTATAAATGATGCATTGTAAGGCAGTTTGTATAAAATGCCATTGTCAAGCGTAGCATCCATGGATTAAAGTAGACACTAGAAATGAACACTGGGAATGCTAAATTCCAATGGATACTTTAATGAAGAAGGAACTGCCTGGTAATTTGTAGACACAGCTGACCATCCAATCCTGATTCTGTACTCGTATTCACACGTTTGTTTAACACAGACATGTCTTTTGTCAGAGCACAGCATGACTTTTTTTTCTGGTTCTTAATCACAACACAATAAATGAAATTGAGAGAATATTTGAATATGTGATTCATATTTTAAGTATGGAAATTAAAGGGACATTTCCCTTGATGTCATTCAACCTAAAAAGAAGCCGAATGAAACATGCTAAAAAGAATATATCAAGGTAATTTTGGACTGAGTTAGCTGATATAAGGGACTGTTTCTCATTGCTGAGTTAGTGTTTGGGATCCATTCAATGTCAAAGATCCGGCATATCAAAGAGCAAAATGCTAATTGACAAGTGCCCCTGGTTCAGTGAATCCTTTTCAGCAGAATGTTGAGGGTTCCCTGGAAAACCATACAACTGGAACTTTCTGTTGGAGCTACCGTACGGGATGGCGAAGACGTGCCTGTGTTTGCGTGCTCCCTGCCCCATGCAGACCGAGTGGCAGCAGAGTCAACTCAAACAATTTTCCACTCAAAGAGGGGAACTAGCTTCTGTAATTAGGGCCTTTTGTAGCTCAGTGAAACTGTGAGTTTTGTTGGTGGGAATGTGAAGAGGACAGACAGAAGACGCCGCCTCTTTCCACTAATTAGATCCTGGGTATAGTGCCTATTTCTTTTGGTGGCCACACTGAGGCTCTGTGTGGTGGGAAAGCAGATACCAGCCATTAATCTTAATCCCCTGTATACTGTGCATCATTTGTGAGTCCCTTGGCCCGAATGAGAGCTGGAACACACTCACATGGAGGCTTATATTCACTAGGCACCTTGAACGTCAAATTTTACACCTCGCATTCTCCTCATTTATCATTGGAGTTAGTGTCTGGCTGAAACAATGTTGGACTTTTCATTTCTTAAAATTCTCTAAGGTTTCTGTTGATGTGTGTCCAAGGGCCCAGTGTGGGATCAAAAAGGAACATGGCAGAAAGCCCCATTTACAGCTCATAGCCAGCCAATGCAGAAGAAGCTTGCATAAAATGGTGACTGTACAGGACAGAGTGACAATGTTTTTTTAAGATCTGTTTATTTCAGATCTATTGAGACCATGATTGATTTGGGTCTCTCATTGCAACCAATTCTGGTATAATTTAGCACAGTTGAAAAAAAGCTGAAGTGTTCCTTTTCATGTAATTTATTGAAGACTTTTGACCCTCCTGCCAAATGAGCATTGACAGATTTCATCTTCACCCAGCCATGGGTACAGTTCACTTGTCCATTGCTCTTCCTTCTTCCCAGAAGGCCTTGGGTTTGTGATAGAAAGTGGCAGACACAAGAAGTGTGAGAAACCCGAGAAGGTCACATGACATTTTTTATTCATTTGATTTCACTTTCCAGAAATATGGCTGCATTTGATACTAGTAAACTCAAATGCATTATGAATGATCATTAAAAGTAGCAGAAAAAAACACTTCATTTTTCACTTCTTTTTTATATATGTATTAAGATCTATAGATAACATAGAGATCTTTCATGCTCAGGCTGTCATTGTCTGCCTATTGTCTGTAGTGTAGCAAAAGACGTTCTCTGTTTGTGGCCGGAGAAAATTCCAGAGGTACTTTTTCGCTCGATTTGTTTGTCTGGAATAGATGACAAGTGACACGACAGAGAAATGAAACCCTGGAGCTTTCTGAAGGGGGTACAGGCGGAACCAGGCCAGTAGCTATTTTGCTGGTGCCTTATGGCCCTGCCTTCAATCCCAAGCCTGATCCATGGCGGTTAACCACCTCTTGTATTACACTACAGTGCAGCTTGCCGACTATAACCTCAGTGTAAAAGAGCAGATGAGAGAATTTTTTTCAGTCTTTAGATCATACCGGTAAACAAAATGAGCTGCATGGAGACACAACGCACCCCACCCCTGAGATTATACAGTCAAGGAGGAACGACACAGGTCTGCAGTACATGTGGCATGGTGACACTGAGCCTGCCCGCCTGCCCACCCATCTGTCTGTTGACTTGTCTGCTGGTCCCCGCCTGCCTGTCCATCCCCCCATCCTAGTTCTCCGTTCTGCCCTTACGTGCACTCCAACCATATGACATGGGTTTGTTCTTGGTGTTTCTTTGGAGGCTAAAAAAGCAAAAACAGAACTAGGTGATGCACTTTCAGACGTCTTATTTTACCGCCCGAATTTGCCACGACTGCATTCGCGATAGATGGATTTTCTGCCTTGCTGCCTCCGTATCGCCTCCAGCCCGCCAGTTGTGGCACGCTTTGCTTACCAAGCAACCCTTTCCTTTTTTCCGGCACCTGCTGTTTGGGTGACACACAAAAAAAGTGATTCATGAAGGAAATGTGTTTCTGTTTCCAAGGCTAGGAGCTGAGTCAGGGTTTAAGGAACAGATGCTCGTTATCCAGAAGCTAGCAGTTTCTCTGAGAGAGCGTGATTAATCTGCGACTGATATAGTCCCACGTTTTCTCACATCAGCTTCACAAATCATGTGACAGTTGAGCAATTAAGCAACATTTCTATTGTCCTGTGGCCTATGAACAGCATAGCTATTATTTGCTTAATTGTCCCATTATCTGGTAATAACGAGAGGTCGCCAGGACACAGATTATTAGGATCAGCTTCATTCTTGTTGTTACGTAAACACGAGAACTGCAAAAAAAAATACGAAATGGTTCTGTGCAGTAATATAACGAGTAGATCTTACTTAAAAAAATATGAGTAGTAGCTGAAATGTGTCTACGTTTTAAGCTCTTCTACTGCAACATGCATCTTAGCATGTATTCTTAGTGTGTAGAATTCTGGTGGTAAAAGGTTTCCACCTTGCAGGCAGGAACTCAAAACAGTCAGGGCTTCAGGGAAAAGTGTTCCATAAACAGAGGAAACTCGCCATGTTTTACCCTCACTGCAGGCAGCTGGCCGCAGTGTGACGAACACGGAAATAAAGGAAAGAAAAGTGGTGAATAATTAACCAAAAAGGGTTCCGATTGAAACAGGAAGGTGGATTTTCACCAAAAGTGGGGAGATGATGAAGTTTTTTCCCTCATTGTAAGAGGCCTTGTGTGTAGCTGCAGCTTGCCGTGACGGGGGTTTCTATTAGGGGTGGTTTCCTATGTCCAGCTAAAGTTTGTCAGTGGTCTTCCCAGGTCAAATCCCCCTCTTCAGTAGGGTAGTACTGCATAACCACAGATAATACACACACTTCATGGATCTTTAATCCAGTACACACAAAAGTAGATAAGCTTATATGGAAGTATGCAATATAAAGTGTTAAGTGTTTCAGTGATAACTTACTTTGATGAGCTATGGCCCATGGGCCAGTATAGTCTGAATATCAATCAACCTCTTCCTGGGCCCTTTAATGCAGATTGTCTATTTTTAATTTCTGTTTTTTATTCCTGCTGCACTTTGGATGTGGACTAGGCAGGACAGGCCAGATGTGCAGGAGAAGGAGGCCGATTGTGAAGGATGCCCCCTCCCCTATTATAATTCCAAAATTCATTGACTGTTTATCCTGGTGAAGGTCACGGGGGAGAGGCCTGGAGCCTATCCCAAGCAGCCAGGTCACAAGGCTGGGGAACATACTGAATGGTATGCCAATGCATTGCGAGGAACAAACAAACACAGTCAAAATCTATGGCCATATTTAAAGACACCAGTTAGCCTGTGTATGACTTTGGACTGTGTAAGGAAGCCCATGCAATATACATGACTGTACATGAATGTGTGAGCTTTCATTTGTGGCAGTATGACCCCTGAGGTAAATCAGGATTATGGCTATATATATTTGCCAGGATTATATATATTTGCCAACTAACTACAAACCAGCAATCTAGCTTTGTTAATTACTCTGGTAGGTGGATCACAGGTGCACGCTCCTATTACCATGCCAATTAGTCAAATACAGATGTATAAGTCAAAGGATTTGATGCAGCTGCCAGATTGCCCTCCAGTTTATGTATCCCATTTTGGTATTTGACGTTATAAATCGGTTTCAGTTTCATTTGCAGATTGTCAATATCCTTTGAACACAGAAGGTATGTTTCTGGGCGGATGTGGTGGTGGAGGACATTGATGCTGGTAAGGTGTGGGGAGGGGACTGGGAGATTGGGAGAGGAAATGGCCTTTACTGTGATCTGCTAGCCGGGTGATTCCGCCATACTCCTCACACAGACCAGGGTTCGACTGAGGAAGTCAGGGTCCTCCAAGGCTACTTTAGAACATAGTAAAGTCTGCCACATCTCATCTTAGAACAGAATGACTATAAACTGGCAGACTGCTGGCAACACTCCCATGTGTGTTGTGACAGGAAGAACCAGCTTACAGAGGCGTTCGGGTAGCAAGCCAGCACTGTCGAGTTTATAGTGTGCAGTAAGGAAACATGTTATCTCTCAGCTGTCCTTAACTCGTCAGACATTAACCGTGTCTGCATGGAAGTGCAGATGCATTTCTTTATTGCATTAATGCTAGGATAGGGTGCCACTTCTCTGTCTGGCAATCTGATGGACCAGTCTGGGTTTGGCGGTCGCCAGGAGAACGGTACTTGCCTGACTGCATTGTGCCAAGTGTAAAGTTTGGTGGAGGGGGGGTTATGGGGGTTTTTCAGGGGTTGTGTTTGGCCCCTTAGTTCCAGTGAAAGGAACTCTTAATGCTTCAGCATATGTAGACGTTTTGGACATTTTTATGCTCCCTACTTTGTGGGAACAGTTTGGGGATGGCTCCCTCCTGTTTCAACATGACTGCACACCAGTGCACAAAGCAAGGTCTATAAAGACATGGGTGACCGAGTTTGGTGTGGAAGAACTTGACTGGCCTGCACAGAGCCCTGACCTCAACCTGATAGAACACATTTGGGATGAATTGCAGTGGAGACTGTGAGCGAGGCTTTCTTGTCCAACATCAGTGCCTGACCTCACAAATGCTCTCCTGGAAGAATGGTCAAAAATTCCCATCAACACACTCCTAAACCTTGTGGAAAGACTTTACAGAAGAGTTGAAGCTGTTATAGCTGCAAAGGGTGGGCCAACTCCATATTAAAGCCTATGTATTAAGAATGAGATGTCATTAAAGTTCATGTGTGTGTAAAGGCAGGCGTCCCAATACTTTTGGTAATATAGTGTATGTTGCTTGTCAGGGATCTTTGCTCTATCAAAGTCCCACTTATCTCCATTCTCTTTTCATTGGTTAATGTCACAGCTGTGGCCAGCGTGTTCCCAGTGAGACACTGTGGCCGTTTAAAGCTTGTTTAGATTTAGATCAGTAACAAAAGATTTTAAGGTTGAATCTGAAATTCTGCCTTTTTTGCAACATTCCAAGCTCATTTTGCCTGGATGAAAATTATTCAAATTTCTGACTTGGTCCTCGGCAGTGGAAGGTTTGAATATAATCAGCTTTTTGTATTTAAGGCCTATTATAAGTTTGCGTAGTACTACACTGATGTCTAACATTTATGATTTAAATTCTTCCCTTTGGTGAAAGTGTATGTTGGGTGTTGGGATGTATAGCACTATCAGTCAATGAAGGTAATAGCACACATGAAGGTGTGATGGATCTGAATACCTTGCAGTGTATTACGTGGTTCTTTAGTTTATTAGTATTATAGTAGGAACACCTCACTGTTCTGTGACAAACCCTTACTCATCATCTCCATACATGACTGCTGTAGGTGTCTGTGTTTTTTTTTCTCCTTGTGGGAGGGGGGCGGAGTCTTCAGCTTCAGAGGGGTGATTGTCTCCATGGGTCAGTTGTTTCTTAACATTTTAAGAAGAAGTGAAAAGTACAGCCAAGACTGGAGGTGTGACCCAGATTTCAGTCCAGGCTACACTGCTCAAGCCCCAATGGAAAGCTCCCCTCTTCATAATCCAGGACAGGAAAAGTTGCACATAAATCCAAATTCAGTTTTTCAACTTCCTCATTGAAAGAACGAGTGATCAGAATCCTGTGAAAGCCCCTTAGTTGGGTCACCTATGTGTGGGGAGCCTTTATTGGCCCCAAAGCTCAGAATTAGGAACTCAGTAAGAATGCTGAGTGGGCGAGCTGGTTCTGCATGGCCTATGGAGCCAGTAGCATGGCCCAGTTGTCATTTTTCACTTGTCTGTTGACTGGCTCATTGCTTTTTCAGTTATTGTTTTATTACAGTAGGCTTTTGGGGCCTCTAACTCCTCCAGTATAACGTTGCTTTTTGTCTCACTTGGCCTTGACTGGAGGGATGTTTGTTAGCACTTGAGTGTCCTCTGTCTGCTGTCCTGGCAACAGAGCCCTACGGGTCGCTGGTGGCCATGCCTCTGGGTTTAGGAGCATGTATAGAATCTGGAGCTACCTGCAATCCGCTCTGCATCCATATCTTCCGATAAATCCACCTTTATTACTGCCTCAGCAATCCAGTGCTACCGTAATGAGAACTTAACATTACAGTAAACTGAAATATCAATATTCCAAGCAAAACCAACCTGGCAGCAAGTCGACCCGTGAATGTTTCGTTTTCTGCAGCTCCCGTCCCACGTTCTCTCTTCTCGTTCTGCCATTCTTTTTGTCTTTCTCAGATTAAAATTCAAAGGAACGTCGCAGGAATAACAAAAGGCTTCGATTGCCAAAGAATCTTGTCCAAAAACTTGACACTGCAGGCAAAAGGACAGCTTAGAACTTAACGCCACCCCCCACCTCCCACTTACAGCATTGGTAATGCTCAGATATTCTCTTTTTAATACTATTAATCTTTCCTAACTTTTCCACATCAGTTTCTCTGAGTTGCTATCACTGCACGGGCAGTTTCTCAAAATTTCCCTCCACCAAGCACACTTACGCACTTACACTTACACTCATCGCACCGTACTTGTCCTGGGCTGAACTTTGTCGACTTCTCTTATCAGTCTGTCCTTGCTTAATAATTATTCATTAGTATAAAGACTTTTATTCAGGTCATGTTACAAACTTAAAAAAGCTATTAAATATGACCCCACCTAAAGTCACTGTAATTACGGTGCACATAAATGTTTACTTTATTGCAGACATGTTTGGTTTTAAAATCAGATCTGAGCTGATTGTTATAATTTATTGGTATAATGCTGCACATACTATTCCAAGATTATTCACATTGGCTATGAATCAACTGGGAGAGATGTCATATTTATTTCTTTTTATATTTACATGTAATAAGTTAACCATGAAATAGTTTTGGTAGGGTGACGCATTAATGAGATGTCATATTTATTTCTTAGTTTTATATTTACATGTAATAAGTTAACCATGAAATAGTTTTGGTAGGGTGACACATTAATCAACTCTTCGGCAGAGGGTTAGCCAAACGACCGTGGTTGTTTGTGTGCTCAGTTCTGTCAAATGAACACCTGGCCTAACATCGATTTCATCATCCTCTGAATCTAAAACTGTTTACTGAGTCATTTCAGCCTGTAAACCAGAGTCGTTTAACCCAGTATTTTTATAGTGTTGTGAAATTCCTTAGTGTAAGTGTAATGAAGTCTGGCAAGACAGATATGCAGGAGATGACAGAGCTTTGATTGGGACTGAGCAAACTGCTCTGCGTTTCATAAATCGCCATTTAGATTATCTGACCTTCGCATATGTACTGTCACAGTATGTCATGCGGAGAAATGCCTGTGCAGAGAAGCAGGTGGCTGGTACAAAGGCCAATGGACCAGAGGGGTCAAGCAGCAGGGTGAGCAGTTTCTGCATCATGAAATCTCCAAGGCAGAGTGGGCGTTTCCCGCCATGGAGGGATGGCCACAGATTCGCTTTGTCATGCGATGCACGCTGAGACATCAGCATGAGCACTCTGTTACAGGGAAACTCCACAATACAGCCAAACAGCGGGGAGCGGGCTGTGCTGTCTGTGTTTTTTATGTGTGTCTGTGTTTTTCTCTGTGCGGACAAATTATTGTGAAAAAATTTACCAGTACTTACAACCGATCTCATAAAACTGGTTTTGTTGGTACCTCTACATGAAGCAAATGGCATTTTTTTTTTTTTTACTAAATTATGAAACTAAATCGCAAACTGTTATTTTTCTGTCTGCTTTTAGATAGAATGGGAAAAATAAAGATAAACATACACGTGTGTGTGTGTGTGTGTGTGTGTGTGTGTGTGTGTCTGTGTTGGTGACCCAGTATGCTCTTTGATTTCCCTGTCCATGTAGGGACCTGGTGGCGCCACGGCAGTCCAGGTTAATAGTGGGCAAACAGCAAATGTGGGCCCTGCCCCCCCTCAGACGTGGGCTGAGGGCTGCATAATTACAGACAGCGGGGGTGGAGCCTCTCTGAGCTGCCCTGGCACAGAAGATGCCCGAGATCCTTTTAATTACGGTCAATTAGAAGCTCAGCATGCCGGGCTTATTATATGCCGGGCAAGGAGGGGCCTTCTGCGATTACGGCCACAGCCGCCCGCATACCCTGTCACTTCACGGGTGCCTTTGTGGCATAAATGAGGAACGAAAGCTAATTCGGTGCCCTGACCCAACCTCGTGTTTCCCAAGTACACTGCCTTCCCCAAACACTGCTGCTCTTCTCCTTCTTCTGACAAACTAGGAGTAAAAGACTGTGCCAGGTTGGTTCCTGGAAGACACCGGCATGAGATTGACTTTTCTCACAAAAAAAGTAGTATATTTTTTGGTAATGTCAGACTAGCTAATGATCTTTGACACCGCAATTAACCTGTTCCAGTCACCTCATCTCCACAGATCAAACACACCCTCGTGTGACGTTACCAAGGCTCATGTTATTCAAGTGTCTCCAAATCCATTTAACAGTTTATAGCTATTCATTTAAAACTTTTTGCTGTCATTACCTTAGCTACAATGCCTGCGATTTTCAGGCAAAAGTATTAGTGAGGTGAAGGCAGGGCTTTTGCAGTTACAGGGAGTTTTCCCGCGTTTTCTTGCTCGGCTAGACGTGCATGAGTCAGGTCGGCTGGCGCGAGTGCAGACACGCACTGGGAAATTAACAGTTTGAGCATGCAGAGACTTGTGACCTCAAACAAGGAGCCCAGACCTGTAGCGACTTGACCTCCCCAAAGAAGCGTCATCCCAGGTCAGGCTAACGTGCTCCTTTGGGCCTGCCTGAGTGAGATGTAATTTGGTGGGTGGAGGGGAGCTCATGGTATAAAATATTTCCAAATAGGCTTGGCAGCTGGATGGTATCGTGGTTTACCGGAAATCCCAGCGATGAGGACATGCTGCTGTGTTGACCAGGATACTTAATTTAACCAGAAGGGATTCTGCTGTGACCTTCATCAAACAGCAGCATTGATGGCTGTTGGGAAGATCTGCAAATCAGGATCACAACAAGAACCATTACTAACAAAAACCATTATAACAAATCTGTGCTTCTTTCTAGTCTGCAGGTCTGTGGATCCTCTGTGAGGTCTTATAAATGTCCATGTGACATCAACTAATAGCTGAAGATGACATGAGATGTCTGGGGCTAGGAAGACACTGGCAGTTTCACTGCTAAGGTTCCAGGAGGGATCTTTTGCCAATATAGCCAGAAGCTGAACCTATCTAGTAAAATATCCAGATGTATAAAGAGAGAAATGATGAACTGTTTCCATAACATTGGGAAGCAGTGTAACTAAATGATAATGATGATGATGTGATGATTATGGTGAAGATAGTGATGTGACAGTGATGATGTCACTGAGATTTTAGAAGAGGCGACATCTCCAACAGACAAACATCAGTCAGACATGCTAGCTCTTGCTCTAATTGCACTTGCACAATTACTGGCTGGTGCACGCACCCACGTCCAGCTGGATACGCAAGTACAGTCTGCAAAATGCTTACAGCTCTGTCCTCACGCAGACAGTCAGTACTCATCTGACATCCATCTGTTTCTTGCATTGGTGCCGTCTCATAATTATTTTGTCATTTTCCCCATGTTGGTCGCAGCCAGATATGTCTGTCCTTGTCGCAAAGCATCACTTTGGTTTGCTAACCCTCATTGGCCAAGCTTATCACCAGGGGTTGGGGGTTATTCCTGAGTCCATGAGACGAGTGATACAGATTGGCCTGAGCATCAGAGCTGGATGGGGGCTTGAGCAGGGCAGGACTTACTGCAGTGATTATGCACTTGAATTGATCCCATCTGTACTTATTATATGCACTGATCTGCGAGGTGCTATTCAGAAACGCATCTGCAAAAAGCAGGTGTGGTGAACAGAAGGGATCAGGTCTTAGGAAACACCTGCCCTGGCGAGGCAGTCTGTCAGCTGACATGAGGCAGGTCCTTTCCTTCACAAATAAAGTTTTATACATGTGTATTTTTTTTTATTCTATGCACCTTGGCAGGGGGTCAGTGTCTCATCATAAAAAGCAACCACTTGGAGAAGAATAATTGCACACATTATGAAGTCACTGAGTGATCCTTCGTCACACAGGGAAGTCTGGGGCATGTCACCTGCCTTTTCTCTCCACAAATAATGATTTCCTAATGTTTGCATGGGATAACGAGCAGTGCAAAGTGACCCGTGACCCACACAACTCGGGAGCGTGCAGATTTGAGTCACTTCCACTTTCATTGTAAACATAATAAGTGCTAAAAAAGCATTTTTGTGAATTTTTTATGGTGCCTGGCCTGAGTTTTGACTTGAAACAATAAAAACATCCTCCTGTCCAATTATTTCGTCTGAAACGTCCTCATGATAAAAATGAGAGAATCAGCTTCGTCTGTCTTGTTAGTAAGAGCAGACGAACGGAAGACCCCCTTAGTAAAACCAGAACGTCTGTCCTCTTAGTGGGAAATGAAAACCAGAAGGGCTTGCTTCAACTAATCATAGTAAGAATAAAAGGACATATTTTCCCTCTCCTCTTAGTAAGATCAGAAGAATCTCTCTCTTCTGTCCTCCTTTTAAAAAGATGATGCTGTTTCTGTTGTCTATCTTGGACGATCAGATTCTCCAAATGATTCTGAAGCTGACACCTACTCTAAAATATTTTAGATAAAAATAAAAACAAAAAACAATTATTCCAGAGGAACGTGCGTTTTGTGTTGAAAACTGAAATGCTTTTGCTGGAGAGGCTCTAGATTTTCATTTATTTACAGTCCCCTTATTAGCAGTTTCATTCAGTGTGAAGGCAGTGTCTGATGATCCAGTCAGAATCACAGAATCTTGGGGTTGGGGTGGGGGGTGAGTCAGATCAGGAAGAGTCACATGTAGCAACCAGGGTAATATGGCAGCGAGAAGCCACCACCGCAGGGCACCAGGCAGCGCTGCTGGGTGAGCCGTCTTGCTTGTGGTTTCACCTACTTCCTGCAGCGGCTGCCGTAGGGTGAAGGATGGTGCAAGTCGGCACATGATTGATGCGGTGTAGGGAGAACACGTGCATTCTGAATTCCCGGGCAACCACTAATAAGAAAAACAATTTTTATTTTCTGAACTTAAGATCATGATGATACTGAAAGACAGGGGTCTAATTTACTTAGGGTTGCAGTGGTGAGCCTAGAGCGTTTCCAAAGAAGCACAGGGCATAGGTTAGGTCAGGTCAGAGGAGAAGACTGAAGTAACTGAGGAATCCTGTGCAACCCAAAGAGAAGATGCAAACACACAGAGAAAGACTGTGGTATGAATGCCCAGCCCTGGAGGTATGAAGCTACAGTGCTAATTACTAAGCTACCTTTTTTTATGTTTCATGATTATTATTGGGTCGGTGCAAGAAAGAGGCTTGTTTGTGCCAGGGTCATTTAGCTTAGGTCTGGTCAGGCATGAAATTTCAGGTCAGCCTTAACTTGGCTGTGCTGGGAGGTTGGCAGGGAGGGGGGGGGGGCGGGATTTCTGCTCCACATTGTTTAATTGGACTCACACACACGGAACATTCATGAAGGAGAAACCCGAGATTCTCAACTTTTGGATACTCATTCTTCTCCATTAGTCCGCAATCTTGGCCTGCAGTTTTCTTTGGGTTGGAGAGACCTTTGGTGTGGTTTCAGTTTGAGCAAGCCCTGTGTTTTATTCATTCATATTAATCATACCTGTAATTAGATCTCAGACAACTCAGCATCTCTAAAGTATTGCTAGTTTGCTCTAACCCAGTAATCAGGGGGAAATATTCTTGGAATTTTCTAATGAGTGTTATTTTAACACGAGGCAACCATTGTGATGTCTGTCTTGCCTGTAAACAGAGTAGTGCTTTACTTTAGAGTCTAACTAGGCCTGTGGTTCTTTCTTTAGCTTTCAGTCTGAAATAGTCTTCTCAAGGTTAGGTCTCTCTGCCAAGGATACCAAAGGGCTCAACCAAGGAGATGGATTAAAAGTTGGTAGCAAGTAGTGCCAGCAGATAATTGTTCCCGCAAATGGATTTGTAAGCTAAGGCTTAGTGACCCCATAAGGGGCTGTTGTGTTCTACCTTTCACTGGTCTGCTTCAGCGAAAATATCCAGATAATGGATAAAATTGTAAGCTTCCTAAGTACTCTACAGTAAAAGCATCTACTAATCAACCAAAATGTGGAAGTAGAGGTCCATTGACTGCCTCTTTCAAACCATAAAATGCTCCAGTGTTATTTTTTGGTGGTTTCTACAGAAGCTTGTGTTTGTGTTTTGACTTATATGTGCATAAGTTCACCAGATCTATTGTGTTCTGAAGCCAATCCAAAGTTGTCTTGGTTAAATTGTTGTCCTCATACTACTTGAAAGCCAGTTCACTGTAGTGCTCTGAGGTTTAAATCCTCAGAATGTATCAATCTCTATAATTTTACCATAAACTACATATTTACCATAAACTGATTTCGTGAAAAAATACCATTTTCGTGGTGTTATTTTTTTCAACCCTTTTAATGTGCACCCACAAATGTGAATGTCTACACATCCCAGATAACAAAATGACTCCGCACCGGATCCGCCCCGTAGGTATCCGAGGCTCCGAAACAGATTTGCAAAAAATCTGGGTCCACTTGCACAGCGGGACGAATCCGGAGCAGATAATGATCACAGGTCCATACCGGATCCTGGCTGGACTCCTCCCATAGCCGCCAATTTTGGATCCGGCCCAGATCCAAATTGGATCCGATCATGAAAAAAAACATGGAACTTTCTGTTGCTTTTTTTATTTAAGCAACAGAACTTGCAACAAAGCAATCAAACTTAGATCACGAAACTAATGACACGGGTCCGACACTTTCTGGGATGCTGCCAGCCCTCCAGGTAATGAAAAAAAAATCATAATTAATGGAGCTCCAAGACTCTGATTCACCATGACAACGCGATCATTGCGACAGGAATAATCATCAACACTGCAAAACTTGCTAAAATTTTCCCTATGACCGAGTAAACTGCTGGTTAAAAAAAGCGCTGGTATTGGTTTTTACACCAGTGCAAAACCAACACCTTGAAGTACTGTAATCTTAGTACTTTCTTGAAGTACAGAAGGTATGGTACCTGGTGTGGTGGAAAAGCGCCCTTTGACTTTCCTACGGAAAATATCAGATAAAACGAACAACTTACGCCAATGCTTAACATGAATCCTCTGGAATCTTTAAGCAAAAATTGGTGCAACAAAAAGAAAAACCATGATTTCAGTAACTACGTCAAATTATCACCGCCACAAAGACAGTTTACCATGAGAGGTCTCACAAAGACCCAGCGACATAACTGCCCATTTACCCATTATAGATTTAAATACTGTATAGCAAACAAAGTGATTAATTAACAAATAATGAACTAACTTAACTAATAAAGCATATTTAACATCATTTACTTACCACATTTGTGTCTGCAGACAACCGTCCAGATCCGCCCAGGACCGTTACACCTGTTTAAGTTGTGCGTGATAAAACTGAAAATTGTGCGCATAGCGCACACGTCTGCGCCAGCGCTGATGTCTGATGGCGCATTTTCTGGGGGTGCAGTGAACCCGGCCCCAACTTGAGGGTGTATCTGCACCAGACATCGTTGCTATCAGGGATGTATGCCAGACCACACCTAGAGGGCCTCTTGGCCCATGTTAGAGTCCTCATAGTGAAATCAGCAGCTAGCTGAGAGCTAATGCTCTGAGTCCAGCAGTTAGCCGAGTGCTAATGTTCACATGCTGGAAGTAACAGACAATTTATTTCTTACTTCAATTATTAATTCAGCTAGTTCAATTACTTTCGGGGAGTACTAGCTTATTTCACTGGTGAAACCAATACACACAAGGTGGACTCCCCTTTATGCACAAGAAGAAGAAGCACAGGAAGGCATGAGAAGCAGTAGTTAGCTTAGCACTCATGCCCTGCACACTGCTAGTGATATTTCTGTGTTCATTTTCCAGACTCTGGAAAATAAAGTGACAAAAAAAAACCATCAGCAGGACAGCAGAGGTTCCCATGCAGCTCAGTGGAAGCTTTGTTTCCCTGGGGGTCCAGATGGTCCAGTTACAGTATAATGGGTATATTGGTGCCTGTAAAGTCATAGATAAAAAAAGTTAATAAACAGGAATGGTGTCATTTCTCCGTCGTTTCCATGGAAAATTACCCTGGCTCACACCCTCGAACCTAAAGATCTGCATCTTCCTGGATCTGGTAATGACAAATAAAACTGGGATTGATGCTGTCTTGCTGAGTTCCTTCTCCTGTAACAGATTCGTAGCCAGTGTGTTTGTCAGGGCAGATTTAGCCCTACAGTTTGATAATTTTTCGGATTAAGTTATACATCCTTCCTGGGTTGAGATTTACCCCTGTGGTGATGTGGTCAGGGTGCATCTCTATGGCTAAAACCTGCACCCTACAGTTTCGTAGCATATTGTGGTATCACCCCCCCTTCCTGTATGCTGTAAATAAGGGTGCCGCCCGGTTGGTGTCACGCTTGGCGACTTGATTGTCAGTGTTTTGAACAAAGCCGAGGTCAAAAGGCTAAGCGGCCCTCGCTTGTTGTCATGTTTTGATTATACTTTTGTTCCGGAAGAGAGACTCCCCTGTTCCTTCCCGACCTGTTTGTTTGTGCTTCTGCCCCTGGGTGCCTGTTGTCCTGTTTACTCAGCCCGCTGCTTACTTCAGTTTATTTTCGCTGAGGGATAGCTGACAATTTTTAGTGACTTATTGTTTTGACAACTGAATTTCCATGTTTAAAAATACACTTGGGGGAGGAAAGGAAGTGGCCATGTCATCTGATGTCCTGTGACTGGGCCTCGTCTGCTCGCTCCGCCCCAGCCACCGCCGCACCTCGTTGTTATTATAACTTTATTCAGACGTCACCGTGTTTGCCAGCATCTGGAATCTCAACCCCCATGGAATTCAGAAGTGGAGAGGAAACAGGCAGGTGTTTTTTTAGGTCAAACAGGTTTTTTTCATTTCAGATTTGCCATCTGCACTGTACTAAAGTTTTGGGACACCTGGCCATTATGCCCACGGGAACTTTTGTAACATCCCATTCTAAATCCATAGACTTCAATATGACTTGCACCATCCTTCACCGATTTTCAGCTAGGCTTTCCAGGAGGATGTCTGTGGGGAATTTTTGCCCATTCATCCAGAAGAGCATTTGTGAGGTCAGATTCTGATGTTGGATGTGAAGGCCTGGCTCACAATCTCCATTCTAGTTAATCCCACATGTGTTCGCTGAGGTTGTGGTCAGGGCTTTGTGCGGGCCAGTCAGGTCTTTTTTTACACACTAAACTCACCCTACTTTGTCTTTATGGACCTTTCTTTGCGCACTGGGGCACAGTCATACTGGAACAGAAAGGGCATACCAAGACATTTTGGACAATTCTATGCTTCCAACTTGTTTTCCAGTTTGAGGAAGGCCCTTTTAATAAAGCACCATCAACATATACAGTGGAAACAATATGGGTCAGCCATTAGGAGATTGCCACTTGACATCAGTCCAAAATATTTTGTTCCAGCTGGGTCTGGCACGCCCCCAAAAGCATTTTTGTACCCTTCCAAAAGTCCTTCATGATCACTCTGACTTGAAGGTGAGAACAAGCCACTCTACTCAGGCAAGCAAGCCTCAGAGCCCCGGTGGTCTGCGAGAAGGATTTGTACACAAAGGAAAAGTAGGGTTCAGCAAGTCCTATTAGAAGCTTCTCGATAAAGCATATGTTTGTGTCCTGTGTACTACATTTAAATCTGTGCAAAAGGCCTTGAACTTTCTGTTATAACAGCAGCCAAACAGCAAATATTTCTTTTGCTTAATTTTTTTAATTCTCGGCATGGTGGTTCAGTTCTTGCTACCAGCTGTGTGTTTGTGTGTGTGTGTGTGTGTGTGTTTGCGTGCGTGTGTGTGCGTATGAGTGTGCGTGTGAGTTTGCATTGGTCTCATTACCTTTGTCTTCCCCACATGGTACAGAAGCATGTGGTCAACTGGTGTCTTGAAATTTCCCATAGTGAATGAATGGAATTCCATCCAGAGTTCCCCTTGAATGTCGCCCAAGGGCATAGGTAGAAATTCTGGCCCTCATGACAGAATGCCAACCAGGGTGAAGGGTCCTCCACTGTTGATTTCACTAAATACAAAAGCATTTGGTGCTGGGCCCCTAAATTTGCCAGGGTAACCCTCCTGTGCCTCTGTTTGTTCACTGTGCTTCATCCAGGAGAAATTGTGTCATGGGTAAAGAAGAACTCTTTGGAGGTTTTGTGGCCTGTTAGACCCCCACAATACAGAATGTTGTCACATAAATTGCTCACTGAACTCTGTTCAGTTTTGTGTAAGCAGAAATGGACTTGGGGGGGGGGGGGGGGGGCTGACATTTTTACTGGGGGCCAAGGGCCTGCCTTTGGGGTTTTCAGTGACCACATCATTCTGGGTAAATTCAAACAGAATGCACTCCTCAGACTGCAATATCAAACACAATAGCCCAACATACAACACCTTACTGCTTCTCCGGAGAAACATGCATTCCGCCAGGGCCGTAGCCAGGATTTTTAAATATACCAAGGTCAAAAGTGTTAGTCCTTCCTAGTTATGCCCCGTAATCGCTCATAGTTATAAGAGTTGCAGAATAAATACTGAGGACTTGACCTCGGTGTCCTCAGTGGTAGGCACGGGCATGACCCTACCCATCCACAGACAGGTCACATAGCCTCCCATATCAAAAGAGAGTGGTCTTGACCAGAGGTTTTCAACTGGTTTTGCCTCTAGACCTAAATTTTTCCTTGGTCACAACCATTTGAAGATTATGAACCAAATTTTATTCACCAAAAGTGCAATTATAGTATGTAAAACTTGCCAAAGGAGGGGGGGTGCTGTTTTTTAACCACATTCTCCTGACCCATTAAAAATTGGTCCGGCAACCCACCACTTGATAAACAGCGGGAGGTTTTTAAGCTGGCCAATAGCAATAGCAATTCCCTAGCAGGCAGTCTAATCACACTGTTCCCAATTTCATGTGGTACTGGGTGATGTGGGTATTGGGTAGCAAATTCCAGGTTAGGAACAGCACAGAGACTCAGTGGGAAGCATTAGTATTATACCTTGTCCTTTATTATTAGTACATGACCATTGAACCTCCATCACGGCTTAAAAACAATTCCATCTAGCTATTGGTCTGTGTCATGAGTAGGACTGTAATTACAGGCACAGTACTAATTCCAGAGAGGCACATTGTTAATTTCAAGGTTATACTGAGTTTCTGGAAGGTATCTTCTCTTGATTTCTGCTGGTATCAGAATAATTCTAATTACATAGAATTATTCTAATTACATTAGAAAAATCATTAACACTTTCTATGAAAACCATGTCTTTAAGAATCTGTGAACACATTATAGTGTCATGATTCATAACCCATTATAATGCATTCATAAAGCATTATAAGTATGGCAATAAATATTTATAAAAAGGCATAACAGTATGTGTGTATATATATATATATATATATATACACTCACCTAAAGGATTATTATGAACACCTGTTCAATTTCTCATTAATGCAATTATCTAATCAACCAATCACA
>JAODKM010000058.1:30196102-30212581 GCA_026780845.1 Petrocephalus sullivani | reverse complement strand
GACTGGGCTCAGTCGGCAAACTGAGCTAACTGGTCAAATCGGGGGGGGGGGGTGCAACACACATCCAATCCACACTCACCCACACACCGACTAACATCCCAGCGTAAAAAAAAAATCCACTTTGGATACCCATGAACAAAACCAAATCCCCTCCCAAAATTTAAGAAATACTTGACATAAATAAGTTAGTTACATTTTCAGTGTCTTTACAAAGTAATATACACAGGTACATTTCACGGTTTCACAAAAATTACACAGGAAATTAAAATGTCTTTTGGCCCCGACCCCAATCATGTGGCATGTCTTTTGCGTTCATTACAGTGTACACATGGACACATCAGAATTGTCAATTTTTTAACTATATTGGGCAGGTTCAACTTGGAAGGGGTGGAGGTCTGAGGGAATATTCTTAAATTATTATTATACAAACAAAATCTACAGAATCAGTAGGTCATTTCGTGAAAACCTCAGACATTCCAATAAATTTACAAAAAATACACATAAATAAACTATGACACTTCCACAGGTTAGCCAGTGGCTGTAGTTCAGATAATACTGACAATACTGTAGATTTTCACCCTGTGTTTCAACCAATTCACTTTTGAATACTCCAGTCAACATGCATTTTCCTTGGGAACCATTTAACAAAGATGAACATTATAACAAAAAAAAAGTATAAAATGTCCTGCTTTTTAAAAATAGACCCTGAATGTACAACACCTTGCATGTATAGGGAGTCTTTAAAACCTGATTTTATGTAAATGTGTACAATGGAAAAAAAAAAAATCAACCAAAAAAAAAAGAATACATCTTAAAACAACAGCATTTGGAAGCATTTATAAAAACAATTTCTGCAGTTCTTCAAATGAAATCCACAGTTTTACAAACGTGAAACTGAGGGAAAGTTATGTGCTACATCTGTAAAGTAATATTTACACAGGTAGTAAAAAATGAGCAAAAAGGGAAACTATTTGCACAATGCTACATCATCTGCTTTAGAGGAAATTAACTTTTACTGAGTGCCTCCACTTTAGTGTTCGTATTCAGTGCCTGTCCAGCGTCCCCATTCTTGGGAGAGTCGATATGTTTTTTATTTTAATTTTTTTTTAACTTCAGTTCCTCTTTATATCACCAAACCACGATGCATTTGATGGAAAAAGGAGCAAGGTCTTCAGTCCTGTAGGGTACAAGTCGAATCAAAACAGATTTGAGTATCAGAACTGCTACAGTGATAAACCAACCAAACACCACAAGAATATATTCTCCGTCAAAAAACAGCAGGCATCCAGCAGCCAGCACTGCTTACATCCCTAATTAAGCTGGCTTCTGGCTAAGTGACACCGCAAATGTGACACTGTGGTAGGTGTTTTTCAGAAAGATTTTCCATCACATTACAGGACTGATGTGCGCACTGGAGCAAAAGGGGCGATTTCAAAAAAGTTACAAGCAATTGTGATTCTTACATGGCCAATACAGCACATTTCATATCACCACAGCAGAATGTTTTGCTATTTGAGTGTATAGGCCTGCTCACACAGGGACACGGGGACATACTACGTGCCGTGCCTATGCTGCCCCCACCGCCCCCCTGCAGCCGAAGCCTGCTTGCTTATTTCTCCCTGCAGCTCCATGCGGCCATAGCGGTAGTAGTAAGTCCTGCCTGTTTGCATTTAACCCCCTGTGAACAAACTGCACTACTGCTCACACTTATCGACACCTGCCTCCAAACCGCCCCATTAGAGTGACATGGGGAAACTAAACCAGCATGTACATATGCTAAATCAAATGGTTAGAAACATTAACGCTATACCCACTCCGTGCAGACCAGTTGCAATTTAACAATAAAACTATACTTCTCACTCTAAAACCAGAAGACAAATAAAATCTCCAGCACAAACAGTAACGTCCACGTCTGCAGAAGAACGCGTTATGGATTAAAGTGGCTGCAAGATCAATGAGCAAATGCGGCCGAACACAGCAGCAAAGAGCCTAGAGATGGCAGCTCTGTCCTTATTATCATCGGTGTCTGCCAGCGGACAGGGGCCGGCGGAGGTATATCCCGAGGGGAAAGCCAGAGAGGAGCCCGGGGCAGGCGGATCAGACACTCACCTGCGGAAAGCTCACGTCTTGGACTTCCTCGGTGTCACTTCCAGCGGCGGCGCCGGACACTGGCTGCTGTCGCCCGAAAGCCTGCCGGGTCTCTTACTCTGCGAGGGGCGCTCTGCAAGGCAAAGGCAGGCATATCGGCGGAGCCTCGGCTCGGGTCCCGCATGCAGAATGCGCGCAGACCGCGGATCGCCGCCCCGACAGCCCTCGCTTCGGCTACGGGCACACAGCACGTCATACACGGGGATTCGTACCTCTGCTCGCCGCCCTCCTCCGCTTCCCGGGCCGCTCCCGCACGCTTCTATAATCCAGCCGCTCGTCCGGCTTGTCAGCCGCATCCCCCGAGCCGCCCGCGTCGCCCTCCTGACAGCGGCTCTCGCCCCGGAGGTCCGCGGCGGCGGCGGCGGCGCTGCTCGCCGGGGGCAGATCGGCTCTGGCGCCGTGATGCCCGCGGCTATAAAACTCTGGCAGTTCGCAGCCGGCCACCGCCGTCCAGTCGTAGGCGCCGCCGGCCAGCGGCCGGTCCCCGGCGAAGTCGAAATTCCACCTCCGAGCCTGCTCCTCCTCCCGGAGCCGCTGCTGCTCCTGCTGCTCCTTCTTCAGCTCGCCGCGATCCACCGGGCCGAAGAGGCAGCGGCACGCCCGGGACTTGGAGTTCTCGGACAGCCGGACGTCCATCCTCTCCAGCGTGGGGCTACTCGAGAGACGGACATCTGACATTTTCCGATGGCGAGAAGGACAAAGCGAAAGGAAACAGACACGCAGCCAGGAGGGAAAAAACACGCGTATCCCCCCCGGCCCCGGCGCGATCAAAACAGAGGGAAGGAAAAAAAAAAAAATATATATATATATATATAGTGCTGTAGTACGGAGCGTTAGCGCCCACGCACGTATGCCATGCGTAATAAGGAGCCGCAGCGCAGAGACGGAGAGAGCAGGAGTAAATCTGCACGGATCATCAAAACAAAGTGCGATCGCAAGGAGGAAAAAAAAAAAGAAGAAGCCACTCCTGTCAATTCGGGCTGCTAGCAGGAGCTCGGCGAGAAGACGAGCCTCGCAGCCCCCAATATGGCGATTGAAAGGAACCTGCCTGCAAAAAAAGTGTATTTAAACTGACAACAGCCTGTGATTGGTCCGCACCGGCGGCGGAGGCACCGCCCACTTATGTTAAGGTGTCCCTCCCAATTGTCCCGTCCTCCCCCCTTCCTAGGCGTAGGAAGGCGTCCGACTCCGATCTGCGGGAATGGCTGAAAGAAAACTGCGAACAAGTAAATTGATATGTCACGTAGTCTCATTTACACTGAGACGGAAATGCACAGTCAGGTTTGCAATTCGGAGCATGCACGCAGCGTATTTGCTATGTGTTATTGTGCATTTACAAAATATAGGTGCACAGACCCGCCCACATTGTTTACTGCGATGGGCCATGCCACCTTAAATGCTTTTTAAAAATAAGGGCTGCGTGTGCTGCGACCTTGCAATGTTTTGCTGGGCTAAGTCACTCCCCTATTACAGTAATTGGACGTTTTTAAAGAAAATAAACGGAGAGAAAATTGCTGTTTCCATCTCTGTGCAAATTATAAAATGGGTAATTATGTTAGGCAATTATTTACGGGGAAAAGGTGGCGTAGGAGATACTGCAACACTTTCTGTAATTTTTTCCTCAAAAAGACAATGGAAAACCACAGATAAAGATACAACCGCTGCTATAGAACTTAGCTAGAATAACTATTTGTATTTTAAATAAGAAAATGAACTACGCGTTGTAGTTATGAAAGAAATTTGAGAAAACGGAGGGTAGCGGTAAACAGTGGGGAAACACCCGAAAGGCGCGTATATTACGCAATACAGCAGCTACTAAGCATAAAGAAATGCCTACGTTATTCGCGAAGCAATATGTATGCTATTCAGATAACGATCATCAGATCATTCTGGGAGTAGAGAAAGGATGAAGCTTTACTTCCGCCGCTGCATTTAGTCATCGAATATGTGTGTGTGTGTGTGTTATATTAATTACTGGCACCCCAGTTTCCCCAAGCCTAGATAAACCACTACACCATGCCACTCCAGAGCAGGCCTATTTTAATCCCCTTTTCACTACATTGCACTGTCGGCGTTACGCCTGTATAAATGCATTGCCCGGTAGTAGTATTAATTGGGGAGTATCGCAGTCCCATCGCAGCAAACACGTGAGGTCATCGTTGGCTCCTGCTTATCGCACTCAGACTTCGGCACAGTAAATACAGTAAGCCGATATACTGCGATTGCTTGCCTGTGTATCTGAAATATTCAGCTACAGCGTTTTGCTCTTACTCCGTTTTGCTGCCGTTTGTTGCATATTAGATGACGCCATATTACATTAAATCCTCAGTTATAACGTCTTTTGCGCACTACTCTGCCAGTATAACCGGCACACGTGTACTAATGGGATAAACAGTGGTTTGGCAAAACTCACTGTTCTGTCTATTATTTGGCAACTTATGGAATTAGACAGCTCTGACATATATTAATATCTACTGGTTTAATTTACATAGATGTTTGTGTAATCCCTAATATGTATATTTGGTAAATGTGGTGTATCAAAACATCATATTTTAATTTAGTTTAGTTATTGATAAACATCTAAAAGCGCAAATAACTTATTCTATTTTCCTATGAAATGCAATGGACTCCCGAAAAATAACTATTGAAAATGTCACCAGGCCTCATTTTTCAGAGGAAAGTGGTGTAGTGTTTTTTTTTTTTATTAGGAAGCTTAATTGTACATGCATTATTTTGAAATGTAAAATAAATCTTACAAAAATAGTTACTCAGTTTCAGTGAAGAACATCTTTTACTCTAGAATCGAACATTTCAAAAGCCAACCGCAACTATAAGGTATTTATGTATTTATGCGCACCATAGAGCAGTTGGAAACTGCGTTTTGGATATTTGACAACTGCTGACCTCTTGTGGGAGTATTTTAAATTACACACAGGTTAGGAAAAACAACATCAGCACTCGTTTGTTTTTGTGTCTTTTTTGGCCTAAAAGTGTATGTACATAAGTCCTTTGCATCAGACCTATATCAATCTATTTGTGTATTGCGGTGGGTCAAATTGTGCTGGGAAGGGTGATCAAGAAAAATATAACAGAATAGTGTGATTCACTGCTAGCTGTTGATCAGTGACCCTAAGTGGACAAGAAAGGTGTGAAAATGAATGAGTAGATATCTCAATATGATCTGTAGGGAACCAAACATTGTGGCAAATCCAGTCAGCCTCCAAATTGAATCTAATTCTGTCAATACCGATCATACCATTGCACCACTTAGTAATTACAATATCAGGATGCTGGTATCAGACATGATTTTGCAAAGCAATGATCTAGATGTTAGTCTAGCACTACAAATATTTTAATATGAATATTCAGTTGTTAAATTTGTAATTAAAGGTTTCCCATAAATACACAAGCTTATTTATTAAGGGTTAAAGTAAAGAAAATCTACCAATAAATAGCAGGATAAGCAAAAAAAAAAGTTTAAAAATGTAACAAAAATTACCCCAAAGCATAAAATCAGGGTCGCAATGGGATCGACAGCTCTATCGTGTGGCATCATTTCAGCATTCCGATGTTGCAAACATCTGCACACACGATTGATTCCTAGGGCTGCAACCTCTGCCTCCAGAAATTCCCTTGGCCCCCCTCCACCCCACCTCACCCCAGCTGGAAAAGGATTACAGATGACCAGCAGGTGGCACACTTGCTCAGGCCATGGGCTCCTAATATGAGGGTTGCAGGCTCCCAGGAAAGGCCAGGATGGCCATGCTGTTAATCACTCGAGTTTTATAATGAACCTTAAATGCCTCAACAAAATATCCAGCCATATAAACAAGTGTAAATAAAAAGTACAGGGAACGTCTACAATTCTAGTGAAGATATATATATTTCTTCCCCACTAAAGGAAGAAAAAGCAAGAAAAAAATTAGATGTCCACATTATCTGTGACACTTTATTATTCCCCATAATTTCAGGGTACTCTCACACTCTGGAGAACCATGCAGCATTGTATAGACAGTTCTAGAAAGCTTGGAATGTCAGAGGCCCAGCCACTTCAGGATATAATAGTTCCTCTTTCCCACCCTGAGAAGGGTTAGTCCATTGGTCAGTATGTGCTGTCCCCTGGTCAGCACATGCTCGGGGTTGTGAACGCGGTTATGGTTGATCCACACGGCTCCCTCTGACACCATGCTGTACCTGGCCAGAAACAGATGACCCTTTGAGCCACAGAACTATGCACATTCAACGTTTGTTGACTTAAGGGAAATGAACATTCATTTGGGACGCAAGAACAGTTCTCAAACCTCTGAATAATGCCTCTTAAACACATCATAGTTGTTGAAAATACAATGCTGTAGGAAGTACCGAACCAGCATTTGGAAATCATGCATTTTTTAATCTCTGGTACCTTATTTTTAACGTACACTTCCTTCTGCATTTTACAGTGTGCCATTTCAGTTTTATTTTGTACATACATTTATGCGTTTTACTGAATCGTGTAAAAGCTGCCCGGTTGGCCGCCACTCACCCCCGTGCCCCATCAGGAATGGCCTTGGCCTGCCTGCAGGCCTCCAGCACGGTGGTCCCAGGGTCGAGCAGCAGCTCTAGGAAAGGGGCCTCCTTGAAGAGCTCCTGTAGCTCTGCATCACTCATTTGCTCCAGGGCCTGCAGGCTGTCATGGTAGAGTGCGTTGGTGCACCTGTGGAGGGAGAGAGCATTGTGGACACGGGGGGGGGTAGGGGTGTTTAGCGTCAGTCCGCTTGCTGCCACGCACTACGGTGGGTGGCCATAGGGCCGAGCAGGGGGGGGGCACACCTCTTGGCGCTCTCCAGGCCTTCTTTCCCGTGGACTAACTTGGTGACCTCGGCAGCCAGGCGTCTCTGGGCGGGCCGCTTTCCTGGGTCCTGCCGCTGCTGCTCCAGCACGTGTTCCACCTCAGCCAGCGGGAGGAAGGTGAACAGCCTCAGGTACCTGCAATAAGAGCACCGCTGACACCAGCCCCTGACCTGAGCTCCCACTGAGCTGCTACAGCCATGGTGCCACCTGGATTAACCCTCTCCCAGCTGTAAAGTCACCTGGCACAGCACTTGTAAATCAGTCACTAAGTGCAGTGCATTGTAAACCCTCCAGGATCAGGAGGCTGTCATTATTAACAGGGGACGTGTGGCAAAGTATTAGAGAAGGCTGCCTTTAATACTGTCTGGATTATATTTAATTGTCATTCAGTAAAAAACTACAAGCTCATTGAAACATCTTATGAAAAGAGGATTTCCTATTATTATAGTGAACAAAATTATACAAGTGAACAAATAACTGAAAGATAAGGGTGCCACTTAATAGTATTATGCTAAAATACCCCCCCCAACTCCTTAGATAAACTGGCCTTCAGCAAGACCACAATCCAGAGCCTCAACACGAGCCCACTGCCCCATGGATAGGAACACCTGCCTGCCCACACTGGCATCTGGCTGCCGGAGGAAGTACTGGTACAGGTCGAAGGGTGATGTCCTGTCCCTGTTCAGCCACACGGCGTTGCCTGCCGTCTTGCCCAGCTTGTCCCCAGCTGAACTGGTTACCAGAGGAACAGTGAGGCCATACACTTCCTGTCCGGTCACCCTGCATCACACAAGTTGGTTATTCAGCCGACGCATAATTCAGTATAACTGCACTGTCAGGCTGATTTTCACGACAATGGATCATATTAAACAGGTTAAGTGACTTTACTTGTGAATAAATTCGTGTCCAGACATCAAGTTACCCAGCTGGTCGGTTCCTCCGAGCTGAATCTTGCAGCCGTACTTTTGGTTCAGGTGATAGAAGTCGTAAGCTTGGAAGACCTGGTAGGAGAACTCGGTGAGGCTCATGCCCTCCGGGCTTTTCAGCCGGGTCTGCACGCTGTGTCTGCTCAGCATGGTGCCCATGCGAAAGTGCCTCCCTACTTCAGATAGGAAGGAGATTGTGTCCCACCTGCGGTACCAGCCGGCGTTATCCAGCACGGTCACCGTGCCGAGCTTGGCAGAGTCGTGGCAGAAATATAATTCGTGGTTGGTGAAAATGCGCTCCAGGCTCTTTCGTATGCCCACGATGTTGCTCTGGATGACCTCGGAGGAGAGTCGCTCCCTCTCGGTGCTCTTGCCGCTGGGATCTCCGATCTGTGCCGTGGCGCCGCCGACCAGCGCGATGACATCGTGACCGGCCTTTCTGAAGTGCAGCAGCCCGATGATGGCCAGCAAGTTCCCCGCATGCAGGCTGTCCGCGGTGGGGTCGAAGCCGCAGTACACGCACTGCGGACCGGCCAGCAGCAGTTGGGGAAGCTGAACTTGGGCGGCCGATTCAGGGAAGGCGTCCTTTAAAACACCTCGCCTGCTCAGCGCCGATAAGAGTCCGCCTCCGTCAGTGGCAGAGGAGAGTAACCTGGTGCTAAGTGTGAAACCCTGGCTGCCCTTTGGCAGTAAATATCGTGATCTAACGCCGCCGACACGCCAGCACACCGCCGCTATGGGGAGCGCCATTTTGACCCGGGAAGGGGGCGTTTCGTTTGCTCGGCGAGTAAGGAATAAATGCGCCATCTACTGGACTTGGCTGTATATTACATGTACTGCACATCTGATGGGAATAGGCGGCATTTACAGTAACCCGTTTAATCCCACCGACAACAAGTGTTGCTACCATAACCAGCATAACCATAACCACCAAGGGAGACTAAGGGAGTCCGGGAGGTCTAAGGAGTGAAATGCCTGCAGGGGAAAATTTGGGATTAAACAGGCTAACTGGAAGTGGGTGGAAGCTTACATACACTGGACATAGCTGGAGATTTATAGGCCACAACGAAAAATTAGCCAGACGTTATATGACAGCATTTACGAACACCACACCCTGGTGTGTTCGTTATATGCAGCTCTTCCCAATGCCATGTTCAACTTAAGAAGTATTAAAGTAGGCCTGTCTGCTCCCCTTCGGTTCTTTGCAGCACGTATATTTTACATAAGTACCGATCACAACTTCTTGTTTAAACACGATCAAAATAAAATAAATGCTTCAAACCAATTCTTAACGTGTATGTGTTTTATTTTTTTACGTAACATTTAATTATGATGTTTGTCCTTGTATTAAAGTTTGTACATTTCATCAGCAGATGATTAACCAGTTTACTAGTTCACGGGCAAAATTTACAATAAAGGGCACGATAAACAGCAGCTGGCTTCATGAAGTTCCAGATATTACAAATAACGCAAATGGCTTTTCCTCACACAGTTTTTGCTAATTGCATAGTCCCAGCGGTTTCCGGATGGCCTAAGTAATGGATGGTAATTTTTGTGAGCCCTTTTTCTTGGCCAGTTCAGTCCGGATTTGCACGGGAAATTGATCCAGGTGCTTGTGCACACATGGAAGGCAGAAACGTTTGGTGTAGAAGAGGCTGCAGTCCTGCGAAAACAAGGTCACATCCATTCATTACAACACGTAGGTTTTTTTTTCCATAAGTTACGTGTGTGTGTGTGTATATATATATATATATATATATGCATTTAACATACCGTGCCAACGCAAACTGTCCTGTGACACACACTGCAGTTGGAGCCCAAAATGAGGAATTTGTCCCTGTCGGGACTAAACGGATCCTTAATAACAAAACACTCTTCGAGAAGGCTGTGAGGGCAAATAACAGACAAAATTCAGCACATCACCGACAAATTTCCAAAGTGACATCAATATAGTATGCATATTAACTGTATATCGGCAAGTGTTAAACCAGGAACTCTAAACACACGTGTTGCATTTGTAAAATAATATCGCTAAAACCAAACATTTGGCTATAATCGTTCGTAGATACCCTAATCTGCCAAATCAGTGTTTTCTGAACGATTCCTCCCATCCTCACGCACACTATTGCCCTGGTGTTCGGGGGTTTCTGTCCATAGTAAGAGAACGGAGCTGATAATCCGCACAGCTCGCACGTGAACTGGCTCCCCGACCCTTCGGTAGCACTGCTGGTCTCCATGGGCCAATTCACTTTGTAACCGATCTTTCAAATGTAGAATACAGCATGCTATTGTCTAACATACATTTCACTTCCGCTATAGATCACTACGGTACGTCAGAAAGGACAATATTAGTTGAACGCGAACTCGTTTTTTTTCTACTGGAGTAAACTACTATATGTTGAGGTTGATACTGATTTATTAAACATGAGACATCTAGATTTGGTCTGAAATAGTTAATGAAAGCTGGAGTTTTAATTTCGGTAGACTATTCATCCATAATGTTTTCATTGTAGTGCCTGAATTTAATTTAATGCGATGTCACATAATCTTGGCCCTACACCTCAACAATTCACAGAAAAGCTGCCCCAGCTTTACCTGAAAGCATCATTATACCATTGGTCCCTGTTAGGGTAGGGGACATCATCTCTGCTCAATCTGGAGGAGCTGGTGGCATGATGCAAGGCCCACAATCTGCTGCTTCAAGTCAACAAGATGCATATGAAGGAAATGATTGTGTACTTAGATGAAACCGGGGTATGCATAACCTTCTCTGACTCTGCTTGTCAGGGCCAATGTCATCATGTATTCTATTTATTACTTTATTACTGGTACTTCTAATTTGCAATATGACCAGCAAAAACAACATTTCGGCTCAGTGTACGAGCCACCCAAAATGCATCTGATGCTGGCAATAAAATATTGACTTTGATTATGTCACATTGCGTCATAATTTGTTTTTTACAACAAATTGACTCAGTTGTCACATGTAATTATGTGTAAGCAGCAAGTGATGGAGCCCTAAGCTTTGTGATTTTATATGTTAAGCATAGTAATGGGTTGGTGAGTAATATCTAGGTGAGTAATTTGGAATAAATCCAAATTACTCACCATTCTTAGTATATACAATTCTTAATAAAATTAATAATAAACAAACACAAGACATCTGGGATATAAATCGTAGGTCTAGCCTACCCAGGAGACTTAAATAATGATGAGTAGTATGGGGTAGTATATTGTAATTTATTTTGGTGAGAGCGAGGCATCTCACAAGGCGGAAGATATATACATCCCGGCAGAATTCCAACGTATCGCACTGCATATGCTGCTAGTACTAGACAGAGTTCAGTTGTCTCGGTGTTAGAGTACATATTTATATGTGTTTTTGGTGTTTCAAAGCCCGTCATGTTCAAGTTATGATGGGGTCATCGGATCGCATCTCTTTCGTAAGTCGAGGCCTGCCTGTATATTTAATAGTATAATGCAACATATAATATAGTATATACAACTCTTGAAAAGAAATTAAGAGACCACAGCAAAACATTTAGTTTCACTCATTTCTCAGTTTATTATGGGTATGCTTATGTTTAAAATATAAGATCCAGCCTGGATCTCCCTTGCTTTTCATTAATGAAGGACTTCTTCTGTGCTTCATGGGACTTCAAACCTGCTTCTAGGAGCCTGTTAAGAACTGTCCTAGCTGTGCACCTAACTGTGTGCATGTCCATTCCTGTTGAAGGTCAGTTGAGGTCATCCTCCAATTTAAGAGGCACTGCTGGATAAGTTCACAGTCATTTCTGGCATTAGAAAGTCGCTTCCCCCATCTACCTGGCTGGTTTCTGGTCGTTCCCAGTGTCTCCTGCTTTGCCTTGTTCTTGTGTAATGCTGTCTTAGAAACTTTCAGCCTGGAAGCAGCCTGCTGCTCAGTGTAGCTTTCTGCCAGCAATCCAGTATTAAAATGCAGATATTTAAAAAATATAGTGGTCTCCTAATTTTTTCCAGAGCTGTATAGTATATGTATAAAAATGGTTTAAAAAATTGTGGTTGTCCCGGTTTTTCGCAAATCAAAGGTGGCAACGTCCTGACAATGCCCCCAGACACACCTCATTTAAAAGACCCCTCCTACAAGAGGGAAACATGCTTATTGCCATGATCCTGCCCGTCTGATTCTCCTGTGTGCCACGCCCCTTCATTAACCTTGTGCGGAATCCCTGCGTTTGCCAGCTGTTCCTCGTTCCATGTTAGTAACCTTGTGTATTTCAATACGCGTTTGAGTATGTTTCCCCGGCCATTAACGTTGTGCTGCTGCTCCCTACCTGTGTGATCTCCGATAATAAACCCCGTGTATCCCCGATCCTGGGACTCTGTTTCTTGCTTCTCTGCTCCGTGCTGGCAGCTCATTACAGAATGACCGGACTCCCAAAACAAAAGACGCCTCCACTGACTGAGGCGGAATACCTCAGTCTTGTGGATGTGGCGATTTACTGGGTGCTGCAGCCCGAGGTACGGGAGGACCCGGAGGCTCGCACCCTAGCCGTCTGCACCAGAGACTTATTGGAGGGGATGTCCTTGGGGAAGGATGCCTCCCTCACCGAAGAGGTGCGCCGCAACCTGTGGAGGCTCCTGAGCGGGGTTGCCAATGCGATGATGCGGCGGGTGGCCCTGAACAGCGGCGTGCCCCCAGGTTCGCGGCTGGAGCTCCCAGAGCTGCCCCCCACCTCGCTGCCCGGAAGGGAAAAATCGGAAGAGTCGGAGACGAAGAAAGACGCCAGACGTCTTTTTAGGAGCTGTTTCCCTCACCACCCCCTGTCCTGCTGCTCCTGATTCTGAACCCGCTGGTTCCTGCCAGTCTCCAAACGCGCCCGCCAGTTCTTGCCAGTCTCCAGATGCACCCACCGGTTCCTGCTAGTCTCCAGATGCACCCAGTACGCTCCCAAAGGCATCGCCTGACACGCCCAGTGCACTCCCAGAGGCTTCTGAGTCTCCCTTGTCACCAGGCTCCTCCCTGTCGCCAGGTTCTCTCCTGGGCCCTCCCCATCGCCAGGCTCCTAGTTTGGTCCCGTCTCGTTGCCCGGCTCCTCGCCTAAGCCTTCTTCGTTGTCCAGTTCCCGCTCAGTCCACCGAAAGTTCCCGCTCCCAAGGTCCCTGCAGTTCCGACTCCAGTCCCTGCAGTTGCCGCTCCAGTCCCGGGTCCTGTCCTGGCTCCAGAATCTGAAGTCCCAGCTCCTGAGGTTCCTGCCCTGGCTCCTGAGGTTCCCGGGGTTGGCTAATATGATCCATTTTTTTTAGTTTTTTGTGAGAACTCTGGCTGCTGCATTTTGCACTAGCACTGGTCAGAATCTACCAGGACACTAAGATCCCTGACCACTGTTGTAAACTGAGTAGGAAGGCCACTAAGGTTGAGGTTTTCAAACTTATAACGAGCATCCTTAGGACCGACTAATAGTACCTCAGTTTTTTCTGTATTTAACATGAGGAAATTTTTTGCCATCCAACACCGGATGTTTAGCAGACAGTCTTCTAAAGAAGAGAGTTGGGATGCATCACCAGGTTTAACAGATAGATTCAACTGTGTATCATCAGCATAACAATGAAAATTATCACCATAATTTCTAATAATGTTACCAAGTGGTAGCATATATAGAGTGAACAGTAGTGGGCCCAACACTGATCCCTGTGGGACACCATATCTAACCTTAGTGGGCTTAGATGATTCATTGTTTACATGGACAAACTGGTAACGATCAGTTAAATAGGAACAAAACCACAAGAGTGCTGTCCATTTAATGCCAATCAATGATTCTAGCCAGTCCAAAAGAATATTATGGTCTATAGTATCGAATGCTGCAGTTAGATCCAAAGTAATAATGATATACAGCCATAGTCAGAAGCCATAAGCAAATAATTTATCACTTTAACTTATTTTTTTGAAGAAAGGAAGACAGCTGGTGAGCAACAACTTTTTCCAGAATCTTTGAAATGAAGGGAAGATTTGAGATGGGTCTATAATGTCCTAAGTCACTAGGTTCAAGATTTGGTTTCTTTAGAATAGGTCCAGCACTTTTAAGTTTGACGAGATGTTGGTTGCTCTGGCACCAGGGAGACAATTTACTATGGCCGCTGGAGTTGCTATTCTCACGTTCCTTAGAATAGAATCGCCAATTACCAGAGCACTTTCAACAGGCCTGGCCACCTGACCTAAACACAGTAGAAATGGTTTTGAAAGAGTTTGACCAGAGAGTGAAGGAAAAGCATCCTTAAAAAAAGTACTCAACATATGTGGGAACTCCTTCAGGACAGCATCCCACGAGGCCAACTCATGAAACTGCCATAAATGAGAGAGTAGGGTCAACCAATCCCTGGAGCAGTTGGGTGTAAGGGCCTTGCTCAAGGGAACTTCAGGAATCAGAATCTTTAGCAAAACTATTTTCAATTTATTGGGGAAAAAGGCAGACAGCTACTGTTTCAGGAGTTGGTGGAAGGGGTTAGGGTAAAAGCACTGGAGATACCAAGAGTGCATCACATCAAACACATAGGGAGAGATCAGTGTCATTAGGCTGACTGGTTAATCCAAGCACAGAATTGTGGATCATGTCCACTTGACCCACAGTTGTCCAAGTACTCAATTATACAAAAAATCATTTAATCCGTTTTTTTGTAGGTCACCTCACCAGCTTCACAGCCCTGCAGACCTCCATGTAATCAGCACAGTGAAGAACCAAAAGATACCTGTGCCATGCAAAAGGCCCTGCAGCTCATGCAGCACCACTACTGGTTAAGCCTTTGACCCCTCCTGCATTCAGTACATGTCCTGGTAGATCTCCTGCAGTAAGGGGTGCAGCGAGGTATCCTCCATCTTCTTGATCTCTTGCACCAGCTGAGCATGCTCTGTCACCAGCTGCCGCAAGTCGGCCAGCTTTTGTAGCAGACGCGGAAACAGGAATACATCATCTGGGTGGGCGACTTGTAGGTGACGCTGCAGGACTTGCACGATGCCCTCCTGCAGGTGTTCAACACATGACGGGTTTGCCAGCCCTGGGCGATCTGGGGGGTGGGGGGTAGGCTGTGTTAGAGAGCACTAAACAGTGCGGTAAGATGCAGTAAGTTCAGCGCTGATCTACAGGTGTAGTATTAACTACAGGTGGTCCCTCTGCCTCAAAGTGTCCAGGGTTGTTTTCCAGTCATCAGTTTATGTCATGGATGGGTTATCTGTGAGTCACTGTTGTGAGAAGAAACTGTGGGTCTCAGTAATACTGTCAATGTCTTGATCCAGAGCTTCTGCTAAAGGCTGTGTTGGTCAGGCTGGTATGTGTTAAGCCTCTGTCTACCCTACCCTACCCTACCCAACCCAATACAATCCCACCCTTCCCTACCCTACCCAACTCAACCCAATATTACCCTACCCTACCCAAACCGATCCAATCGCTTATCCAGTGCTGGGTTGTGTGAAATCTGGATCAGAATGCACAATGCCTGTGAATGCTCTCAAAATCGATGCCCTCCAGAATGGTGTCCAGCTGACTACGCTGGGTGTGTCTGTTGTTTTGTTTTCCTGTGACTAATATCCCATAATGCCTTATACTTCACATTTCCCAGGACACACTCTGAAGCACCATGACCTAAACACATTGAGTGGTTACTGAATAAGGACATGTGAATAAATACATAAACAAATATTGTTATTCTAAGACCATAATTGATCAAATCAGAATAGTTACCAATGAATGAACATAGACATTGAGAAACTGACCCTATCATATGAAAGGAACGCTTGCTGGCACCTGAACAGCAGATGATCATGGCAATAAAGAATGCCAGGTCGCTATCGTCCAGCTCCAGGGCATTGAACTTGACAGCAAACTGGAATTTGGGCTCCATCAATTCGCTGAAGGGCCTCCGCAAGCTCTTGAGGAACTCACGCGTAACAAAACCATTGCCGCAGGCGACCAGCAGCCCATCCTTGTTCATGTAGGAGGCCAGCATGGTGAAGAGGGCCTCGTAGACACCGTACTTGAGCAGCGTGACCTGGTCATTGAGGTCAAGGGTGGAGAAGCCTGGCACGGCCTTGGCGAACTCTGTCAGCTCCCTGACCGTCTCTACAGAGGTGTGCTGGCAGCAGTTGAAGATGCGCACCTCTGTCTCCCTGGCCCACAGGCCCCCGGTCCCACCTGGCAGCTGGGCTAGTAAGGTGCGCTCCGCTAAGTGCAGTGTCTCCATATCATGGATGACCAGGGGCTGCTGGGAGAACAGAAACTGTTAACAGAGCATGACCCTGAATGGCAGGACCAATCAACCAGCTAAATAATAAGAATAGCCATAATATGGCCAGGTCAGGTGTTGATAAAGAAATCGGGGTCCAGATAGGATGTTGGTAAACAGAGGGCCCTCTCTATGTTTCTGCCCTGCAAAGGTACTTCAGTATCTAACCACAGAAGGACACTTGGTAACACTTTACCTGAGGGGGCAAAAATAATGTAGTTAATTAACCAGAAACTAGTTATAAGAAATATACAAACGAGAGGAGGCCATTCGGCCCATCAAGCTCGCTTGGGGAGAACTTAACTAATAGCTCAGA
>JAODKM010000058.1:30167577-30183381 GCA_026780845.1 Petrocephalus sullivani | reverse complement strand
TTGAAGCAACTGCCATGTGATTGGTTGATTAGATAATTGCATTAATGAGAAATTGAACAGGTGTTCCTAATAATCCTATAAGTGAGTGTATTTTAATGTCTACTAACGGATATTAAGTTAAGTATCATGTGATTGTGAATGTATGTCTTACAATGTATTAAATTGTAATTTAAAGTTTAAATTTGTGCACATAATTTCGCTGATCGGGCCCGGGTCCACCGGATGTCAGTATACAAATTACATAATAAACAGAACAGAACTTTGCGCATGCACACACGAATCGGGCGGAGACCCCAGCATCTGTGTATGTATGTGGGCGTACGTGCGAGACAACGAGAGAACGCTCTAGATTAATGTTTTAATCAGTAACGGAGTTGGTCAGATTAACTGGGTAAATTACTTTAATGTAGAAACAAAAAATCTGATTTATTATTTCTCCAGTACCGAAAGCAACACCGTTAACAACAGAGCTTATCGATACTCCGGTCTTTAAATTTAGCCCATTTAGTGCCGGGTGTCAGTACCCATCCCTAGTGTCCTCTGCATGTAACCCATGTGACAATGTGACACAGCAAGGGGCAGCTATGTGAGCAGTGCTTGGGGATGGTACCTTGCTCAGGGTACCTCAGCGGTACGTGCAGGTCGGGGACTCGAGTTGGCAGTCTTTCGATTATACGGTTGCGTCCCTAACCACTACACCACCAGCCTGCCTGCTGTGGGTGGGACATTAAATGAAGCAGCGGGGTGAGAGCCAAGAGCACAGAGGAGGAGACGGCAGCGGAGCAACAGTGGCGCATGTTGTAATTAATTAATATTGGTGAGCGTTAAAATAGAACGCCAATACTGATAATCGGTAAAATCCCAATAATCGGTTGACCCCTAGTACATTTGTACTCTTTATGTGATCTGCTGCATCAAAAATAATCTGCACCCTCTGGGGTTGTGGCGTGACAGAACTAACAAGATGGTGGTATTACATTAAGCATATGACAGATTGTTCTTGCCAGTGCATTCTAGTTCTGTCTGTATATGGCCACCTTTAGGGCTCGCATTCTGCATTATTTTAACAAAGACCATCATCTGAGTGAAAACAAAGGAATCATTTCTGTAATTTATGTTCTAGACTAACATAGTGATTGAGCACGATCAACACTGTTTGACAAGGATGATTTGGCTACAGCAGCTGGGCAGCCAATGACACTTGTTGCCTCAACCTCCATTCACTTAGCTGTTGTGCATCCTGGATAACATGGACAATGATAAAGGTCACAGTTTCAGTAATTCTCCGTAGACTGGACATGCCAGAGCTCTGAGGGAAAAGTGGTCTGTTTATATATAGAAAAATAATTCTTCATGTGATCGAAGATCAAAGGCACGTTTCCCACCTATGGTGAAATCGGATCGCCCGTTACTGCAACCTGAAAATTCAAACGTGTTGTTTTTTGTCGACAGTTTGATTTAACTCAATAAGAGTAGAAATGACAACCTGAGAAACCAGTGCCTCCTTCTCATATGGCTTGTAAAAGATAAGCTTTACTGATCCCAAAGGGGAAGTCAAGAAAAAAAGGAGGGTTTGAGATGATTGTAGGTTTCAGATTTCAGGTTAAAAACTATAGCTGGAGAGTGAAGAAACCTTACAGTGAAGTGAAGCTGATTAATCGTCATTGCTGACGCACCACAGCACGCAGCAAGGAAATGTGTCCTCTGCATTTAACCCATGTGACAACGTGACACAGCAGGGGGCAGCTACATGAGCGCCCGGGGAGCCGTGCTTGGGGACGGTACCTTACTCAGGGTACCTCAGCAGTACTTGCGGGTCAGGGACTCGAACCGGCAATCTTTCGCTTACATGGGTGCGTCCCTAACCACTACACTTACACTACACTACACTTAGCAGAAGGAAACTTCAGCAGGAGACACTGAAGTGAGATAAAGCTGACCAGGAGGGGGAATGCTTTGACATGCCCCTCAAGTAGTAGCAACCATACAACACTCGGGGTACCACATTGTAACGTGGATATCCCCTGATAACTCCTGGCCATTCAGGCTGTTACGGCACGTGCCACACCTTCCACTCTGACCTCCCAGAGCTTTCACCAGCTTTCATGGCACTGTTTTCAATCTTGCTCGATCATCACAGCACTCTCCACAGGGCATCTGAGACCAAGATGGGATATTATGACCAACAGCAAATAGCCAAGTAATAAATTAGAGAGGGTTCACACCCAAAGAAAGAAAGTCACAGAAGATTTACATGACCATCCTGGAAACATATCCCACATATCCCATCTTAGATTTCCTTTGAGACACGTGACTATTCTGCTAGGGACAAAATTTGAACCAGCAGCCTTCCAATCACAAGTACAGAGACCTAACCAGCATAACCACACGCTGGCCTCCAATCACTGTGTTCTACACATTACCTCACAACCTAAAGTGATGTCTTTAAAAATGAAGCATTTAGAAAATAACCATTTTACAGGTTAAAGTCAGGGAAGTGTCACACTGAGAATGGGTCCAGAAACACGACTGCGGCAGCAGACCTTCATCGGCAGCTCACCTCTGAGTCTGGGTGACCAGGGAAATGTGGAGAATCAATTAAAAGAACCGAAGGAAGCAGTTACGCAACCTTTAAGAAGAAGCTGGATTCAGAACAAAAAACTTCTGCATATCTCGGGAATGTTAAAATTTGCCGTGATGAAACAATGGGATATACTGCATTTGGGAGGGGCACAAAGTCAACACGCATCAGCCCCCTCCCAAAAAAAACACACATTCCTTTAGCTAGACAAAAGGTCCTGCTTATAACAAATAAAGGGCACATTAGATAAGATCATCCTGTACATATTATGTCAGGACATGAAATCACTCAGTCACATGTAACAAAACCAGGAACTAAAAGGAGCACTGGTAGGAACAGGTGAGACAATAAACCATGCAGACCCAAGCATGCGATCACATGGACATAGGCATCCCTGAACCTGGAGCTACAGGCTGATGCACGTTCATTCCCGTTGGGCAATCCTACCGGACACGTTTCAGAACCACCCAGCATTCCCATATCCCCGAATAAGGCGTGCTGTTCTCCCAGTGCAATTTCACAACTTTTCAGTCTACTGATGCTTCAGAACCTATTGTCAGACTCAGGCCAGCCAGATAAACACCAGAGACCCTGGGCTGTAGCACAGTATAATAACCAGATGTATACAGTGCATATTCACATGTGAGAGCCTTTCTCCTCACCCAGCAGATGCACCCAGATAAACAAAGCATTGTGTGTTTTCCGTAAGAATTGCAGACAATAACAAGAGACTTTCTCCAAGAGATCAACTTTAGGAAAGTAGTGAGTAGTTGAGATCATTTTCACCACAGGGTAGACTAAAGCTACACTTCATAAGCTTGGTGGGAACAAATAAGTGCACTGTATGTAATGGCATATGAGAGAGTTTTATATCGGAAGGTGACACAACTTAATAATTTAAATGAAAAGTTATATTTTTTGGAGGAACAAATGAAGCCAAATTAAATATTGGGGGTGTACAGGTTCCCCCCAACCCCTAGTTCCTATGCCCCTGACTGTGTTATTGGCACTATTTCACTGTGATTTGTACACCTCCATGTTGCTAGTTTGTCCAGACATAAAGCATTTGTGAAAGAAGTATTTTAACCCCAAATTCCATTGTTTGCTAGCATAATGTCCAGCAAACGTGCCTGCTATATACTCAGGGCACAGCAGGACAACACATTCAAGTGTGTCTTGTTTATATAATAGAGATCTTCCCAAATATTTCGCTCTTACAGAAGTAAGGCGAGGACACAAGCGCCTTTCCTCCCCGGCCTTAGGTGGACATATGCAAAGAAATGTTTGCAGGAGGCTTATGCAAATTTCAAGACGCATCCACACTCAGAAACGCTCAAACGCTCTAGACAGCCAGTAATGCAGATATATGAAACTATATAGCTTATTGCGATAAGTGTAAAATTATGTTTTTAGAACAAAATCAATAAAGATTTGAGCTAAACATTTGTAGGCATATGTATCAAACTGTAATGGCACACTTAACGGATACACCAAAAGATTAAATATGAAAAGAGAAATCCAAGGTTTTGTAGATACTGGACTCATATCCTCAAAAGCATCAAACACGCTCAGACTTGTGGACCAATATTTACATGCTCCATTATATCGTTTTAATGATGTATGGTGCCACGATTTCCGTAGGACTAAAAGAAGCTACAGTATACTGGAATAGTTTATAACACCATAAGCCTTGTTTTGTATATAAGCATTACAAATTGTTTCATATACATACATATAATTTTTATATAAGAACGTGGTACATTGTATCTGGCATAACATTTTTAAAATATCATCAAACAATCAAATGCATTTATGTAAAATGACATACTAATGAAATTATCTACCTTAAATTCAGTTTCCCAGCAGTCAGTGTTAGTCAGTGCTAAACTAGGAAGAGCAGTGGAGAGAGAGCTACCGCCAGCACACAGCCGGTCACTATCCACGTCCTGCGCACCGCGCCGCTGTCAAAAGCAGCGACCGGCCACAGGAAGTGACGCCACGGCAGACACACCCACAGATCCAGTGAATAGAAACCGAGGGCCGGTGAAGGACCACCCCCTAACACTGATTTATTTATTTATTTTCTATTCTATTCTATTCTATTCTATTCTATTCCAGCAACCAGCTGGTCTCATAACGAATGCTACCTGCTTCTAGACAATCTCATAAGATAATTTCCATTATAAATTTATAGTGTTTATTTTTAAGCTACTACGTTCAAACTTTGTAAGCATTTCAGAAAATATTTTGGGTATCATATACTTTTTTTACGTTATAATATTATTATAATTTTTGTTCATGCATTTTTTTATTTTCGTAAAATAATATAATCGTATTGAAAAAATTCAACAAAAATCCATTTGTTGAGTCCGAGCACGACATTATACCGAATAAGCGGTTGGTCAGTTGTTTGGATGGGGATACATGATCTGATGGGCATATTTTGTTAAAGACGAGTTTCATATCGTCGAGGAATCAGATCACATAAATAAAAAGAACTTAAAATGTATGTGATATATTATGGGTGTGGAATGAGAGCCTCGGCGACCGATCGAGAGCCATATAGGCCGCTTGACTGGTGAGTAGTCAAACATCCCCTGGGCTCGCTCCAAACGAGCTGGCTGCAAGATGTATTAATGAGAAAAACATATAGTTTTATATGATGTACAAAACACTGAAAACAAAAGGATACCTCAATCAGTGTCACCAGACCCGAATCATAAGTACAACTTGGCAATTAAGTCACATATGAAGAAATGTATGTGCATACAGCATGTGTTAGTTATATCGGGTAAAATTCTGCACTAAGATGGAAACAACGTTAACAGAATGTTCCTTTATGTTAATAGAAATTCAGTGGTGCTATTAATTATAGAATCCTCACGTCAAATGAGCATAATTCGTTCTATAAAAACATTGATTTGTTTTAGTATAGTAAAATTCCTAAAACATAACGTACACAATGGCACCTAAATATGAATACAGTTTTGTATATAAACCTGCATGCTACCGTCATTTCAGCACTAAACCGTTGCACAAAATAAGCAGGCTGCTGATTACCACTGGAATGCATGCAGATTACATGCAGTGATGTCGATGAGTATACTATTAGGAGGTACTGTGCGATTTTTGCAGGACCTGGCCGTAAATCGTTAGCTGGGAAAGGTTATCAGTTTGTAAATAATAAGCATACATTAAACGCGATAGCGCCTATTTGGCGGCTGGTAATAATTCGATATGTATAGTCATCATTTACACTGAGTGCACGCTGCCGAAGAGACTCTGGTTAAGGTTACAACTGCCAGCTTCAATTAGGTCGACATTTGGCACTTGGGTTTATCAAGGAAAGGGGATATCGTTTCGCATCAAAGCAGGCCTAAATGTCTCGGTCGCTTCAGTCAGTTCAATCAGAAATGCATTTGATCGCAGAATAAACAGTTAGTAGGCCTAAATGCAAAGTAAACTTAAATGTCTCAAAAACTGCTGTATTTTGTGAAAGTTAACGCGACAGGTATGTTACAATGGAGTCCCCACGAACTTTTAACTTAGACGGCGAAGCGTTCGGTGTGTAAAGGCTGCAGTGACACCATAGCGCAGTTTATGAGATCAGTACAACCTACAAGGAGAACTGTCTTCTTTTTGGTGCATAACGGCATCAAAAATGAACTGCACTGATGAAACTTTTATAAATTTTACGACAAATTGCCCCATACGCCAAATGTGACAAGGAGACGAACAAGAAATAATTTATCCATCCATCTATTTTCCTTTCTGGGTCGCGGGGGGTCCGGAGCCTATCTCGGAAGCTACGGGCACAAGGCGGGGAACAAACCAGGACGGGGGGGGGGGCAGCCCATTGCTGAGAAATCATTTATGATGGCATTATTTTTTAATAAACCATATAAAGCTTTAATACTGTGGGGGAAAATACTGATAGTGACGGCTATCCACATCCTAGGACATAGTCCAACTATATTATAAATGATTACCGCACAGTATTTTCACTGTACCGCAGCTCTTTATATCATAATTTAAATGGGAATAACAATCTGGTGCACCTGGAGTAAATCGAGTGCACATTCCCAATACTTAGGAACCTGTCAGTGTAAGTTTCCGCCACCCGTCTATTGATAGCTCCCGCATATGGCCGCTAGATGGCGTTAGAAGTTTCCTTCACCCGAAGTACCCAGCTGAGTATAAAGTAGCTCTCTAAGAACTTTTACGTAAGTCGTTTGAACGTCCGCTGAACTTAACAATCATCAGTTTGTGACTCACTGTTTATAGGCGTTTATAGAAACAGCCTCTTTTCACACTACATAAATGTTCAAGGGGCGACGTGAAACTGTCATCTAAAGTTATGCGGATCGACACTGAAATATCAGTTCTTTCGATTAGCATGTTTCATTTTGAGAATCGATTCTAACCATAAAATGTAGTTTTTTAACCTGGTAGTTTAAAAGCGTATATTATAGGGAGTTACAGGCAGGTTCGGCCTCTTTAAGGGACCCACCGCCCTCCCAAGGCACGGCAAATTTTATCGTAGGCATCATCAGTTGGGCCAACACCAAATGTCGGTATCACTATTAGGATACCAACTTGGTATTGGACCGAAAAGAAAATAATACTCTGTGCCTGCGATCACAGGTTAATGGTCTAGACTGCAATTGCTCTGGAGACTGGGCGTGAAGTAACGAAGCACAAATACTCTCGTTACTTGCAATTGAGTAGTCTTTCCCCCAAAATACGTACTTATAATTGAGTAGTTTAAAATGTGTGCATCTGTATGAAGTGCTGTAACGACACGTTCAGTCTGCCATTTGCCCCCTACAATACGTAAGCCACTTAATAGCCTACAGCCACTGATTTTATTAGTTCATGTGTTCCGCTTCATTTGCCCCCATAAACAGCGACTGGGCCGGGTATTTGCCTAAGTCCATAGCATCGGGTAGTTGTTAATTATCACTAATAGTCATGAAGCTTGTGGCGGGGGTCGCCTTGCATGTTACAGATCAGTATGGCCACACACATGAGAGCTTTTGCCCGAGTAAAAGCCAAGAAGGATGATGTCGTCGCCATGTATGGTCGGCTATACCATACCAAGTAAGATGAATTTAGTATTTAATTTGAAGAAACATACAGAGGTAAGTTTTAGTTAAATATTCTAGCTTTATCACACGATTCCAACCTGGCTAGCTACGGATACACCCAGCAAAGCTCCGTCTGTAATAATGTTCGACATTGTAATTTATTTTACCTCCCAGCAATTAAATATGCTAAACAATTTATTTACAGTCAAATTTTCCCTAGCTTGGCTAGTTAGCTTGGTAATTCATTGAAGGATATCACTACCGTCACTAACTTGCTACAACGGTCCTGCTGTGAGCATGATATCCGCAATTTTAACTTGCAGTGCATCACTATAGAAAGCAAGCAATATAGTTGCTTGCTTTAATAAAATTCTGAATGGACCATGGAGTAAAGTTGCTGAAATCCTGCATTAATGTAAATGTGAGAACAAACCAGACTTTATACCTGTGGGTAAACCCATTTTCAGTTTACATGTTGGTGTACATTTCCTAGCTGTTTTCTATATATTCTTAAAACGGCTATATATACTGTAATACTCTTCTAGAAGAAGAAAAAAAATTACTCGGTCTTGAGTTTTATTGACATATATTGAAGTACCTACTGAGAAAAAATACTGCACTGAAACACTTAGAGCTGATTGTTTAGTATTCATGTATTATATTATATAGTTATCGGGGTTATCGTATTGCCAGAAGTGGAAGTAGCAGTACTTTTACTTGAGTAGGATGTTTCAGTACTCCCTCCACTTTGGCTCCAGAGATACTTACTGACCGTGCTCTCTGATCCGCAGCTGTATGTTGCTTTGGACAAATGTATTTGCTACCTAAGTAAATCATGATCACTACATATACATAAATTACATCCAGTCAGAATATATACAGAAAAAAATGGCAAATAATCAAGTTAATATGCTAAATAATCTTATAACCATTCCTTAGTTTTATTTCACTGTCTTTCATCTAATCTTTATAATAGTCCACCTTAAAGCTCCTGTCATTAGTGATAAGCTCCTCGGAGAACCCTGAACCCTGTAGTTCTCCCGGTCTGTGTTTGTCGTTCCTAGCAATGGAGACACCTGTGCCGGTCCTCCAATGTTGTCCAGTTGGTGTTCCTGAGAACCTTAGCAGACCTGTGAAGGACTTCAGATCAGTCAATATTTTTAGAAATAGTCTATAGTATATAGCAAATACCACACCATCACTGAAAATTGACTGGCTGTATTCTCAGATCCAGACAGATTTCTTTGCTTTTTTTGCTCAATTCTGAGGTTGATTCGGGTTATGGGAGATTTCATTAATATTCATTTGGCCATGTGATGATTAGAAATGCGTGATAATTCCACCCGCCATTTTCAGATGACTTCTCAGAGAGGTAAATTAACACAGTAATCAGAGACAGAGGGTATAACTCACAGCCACACTGGCCCGATGAGGGCCGAGAAAGACTCCCTGTCCACAACGGAGTACAGATTTTGCTTGATCTCAGGATTATTGACCTGATGTCCATATTCCTCCAGCCTCTTACATCATACCTCTGCCCGATCCCTTCTCATTTACACCGTCTTCTATGTACTGTAAAGGTAATTTTATTTACACTTAGTTTATGGATCCCGCTTCACATATATAAGCAACTTTTTAAGGAGCCTTCATATTTCATATGGTAATGTTTATGCTTAATTAATTTTGGTACATTTTCATGATGCCTGCAACATGTTCAGATAATTCCTTAATTGTGTGTGGGAGGGCCTAGTCAGTGGGTACATCAAGATTTAAATGCAGTTGTATGAAGCTGAAAAGCTCATTTTCCTTGCGTCTGCCTTCTGTCTAACCCGCTACATTTATATGCAGCCCTTTTTTTGACTTGTTTTGAAATGTTTTAGTTTGTTAGAATGAACACTTGGCACACTTGGTATTCTGCAGTATAGCTATATTTTAGTTAGCATGCATGTAGAGTGCCATGTAGTCTTATAATTGTTTTATTTTTGATATATAATATATAATATCTTCCCAGTAGAACCCAGTAGAACCTGATTTAAGAAGTTATTCTTAGAATTTATCCTGTAACAAACAACAATGAAGCATGACACACTAAAGTCAAATAACACTCAATTAATTTTGGACTTAATTTGTAAAAATTTATTTTCAATTCACAAATTTAATGCAGAAATATGGTTGAAGGAAGACAACATGATTACCCCTGTAAAAAATCCTGACTTCCTGTAACAAGCTGTGGTCCTGGTTTTTCACAGGGCATTTTATGCACATCTATCCTAGCAGTCCAGATGAAGAGAACTGTGCTGCTCACGTGAATGGATGGCTGTCCAGCTCCCAGGGCCCTGCTGCACCGCTGCCCTTCAGGGAAGGCAGTAGGTTGTATAGTTATCTCCTGATGGGGCAAAATCAATACCCTGAAACCACACAACCTACTACCTCACCCTGTGAGAACATCAGCAAGGGGAATGGGGACCTGGGCCCAACTCCCAGCTTTGTTCACATAGAGAATCTTCCACTTTGTCCCAAGTACCCAAAAATGAATCTGGAGGTTGGAATTTCTTTCTTCTCCCAGAGATTCTGTATCAAAAGAGTAGAATTGAGCTCATAGAGTCAACTGATGCTGAAGCACTCTTCTGTTTAATCGGTATATTTAAATTTCCTAAAGAAGAAAGATACATTAAAAATGAATGTAAATCCAGTTCTCCTGACAACTACTGAGGTCAGAAACGGGCAGGTCTTTTCCAAGCTTCTGTCCAGCGACGACATTACAACCACTTCAGGAAAGACAGTAAGTTGTATAGTTATCTGACAGGAAGGGTGTAACCCTAAAACTATACAACCTACTACCTCACCCCAAAGGGCAGTTTTTCAGAAGACATGCAGTCAGGTCCCATCCAGGCAACCGACGTGAGGGGTTTAATTCACCGACCACAGCAAAACAGATATCCAGGCTGCAGTCCAAGACCAACATGGTTTCTTACCTGAAAGCTAGGGGTTTGGGCATGGTCAAACATGGGGCTTACTGCACTTTTGAAATGCTGGTTCATGGCTCCCTCTGCAAGCTGAAGGTGGAAAATAGGCTCATGTCCTAAACAACCCTACTGTTTAGATAGGTGGAAATCATGTGACATGGGTTTTATCACAGTAGTTGTCATTAATGTTAACTTTCTGTTAAAATGCCAATATATTACTTCTATGTAACAGAGGCTGGGTGGGGCAGTGGTTAGGTCTGTTGCCTTACACTTCTGGTACCAGAGTTTGAGTCAGTGCCATGGCTCTGTGCGGAGTTTGTATGTTCTCACTGTATCGCCATGGGGTTTCCTCTGGATACTCCTCCGCACTCCATAAACAAGCTGAGATTAATCAGAGTTACCAGATTGCATGTAGCCCGTGTGAATGAATGGTGCACTGCAATGGCCTGGTGCTTTGTCCTGGGTTGTTCCCTGCCTTGTGCCCATAGTCTTCACGATAGTTTCCAGATCTGCTGTGATCCTGAATAGGACAAACATAGGTCTTACAGTAAGGTCACCATACAGCAGAAGCATCCAGTCACAGAGTGCATCAAAGCTGTATAATATACTGTTAACTACATGAGATGATGTGATGATGGATGAAAATCCTGTTGGGAAAATTCACAATGTATGCATATGTACTCCTTATACAGAAACATGCCATTTTGCACTTTCTGGCTCTTTGTGCTTAAAAGAAAGGGATTCTGACACATGGGGAATGTCCTCACAAATGTTCCTCTTTAAACATTTGATGCAGATTTTCATAAAATGTTGCGTCACAGATGTTCTCTGACACATACAAGCTCAGGTTGCTCTGCAGAGTGAGGCCACCTGGTGGTTGATTACAGGGCTGCAATGTTAGAAGCTCTATTGTTAGTGACCTGGACTGTGGTTTCTCTCAGTCCTATGGTTCAGGGCTGTATCAGACTCTCAAGTCTAAGCAAGGCAACATACACCACTAAATGATCCAGTTGAGCAGGGGACACAAAGTAATAGGATTTATTAAACATTTGCCTTTACGTTCCATAGTCAATCTAATGCTAATTCTATGATCTCCTGTTATAGAAGTTCTTTTTTTTTTTACAACTACATGATTCACCTACTTATGAACGAGAAACAGTGAGTATAAAACTGCAGCAACGACCAGAACATTGAATATGTATCTCGGAAGTCAACATGACTCAGTGTGCTTTGTTCAGTAATTCACAGTAATCAATGCATGATGATTGGATCACACATTAGTGCTGCTGCCCAGGTCAGGTGCTCAAAGGTTAAAAAGGGGGCACTCAGTCCCATTAAAGCTCATTCAGAAGTTCACGCTAAATAGTTTGGGCAAAACGGGCAAGTGCTCAGCTCCCCCATCTGAACTTAAATACTGCTGCTTACTGGTAACCATCCTATTGCCACAACAGGAACAAGACAGAGGTAACTGGGTCCAGAGTCTCCAGCACATAGAAGATTCAATATCTGCTGCCAGGTCAGCAGAGTCACTAAGGATTGCCTTTTTGAGGGGTAGTCCTGTTACTACTTAGCACCATTTCTGTACATGCTACACAACACACATTTAAAAATGTGTGATAGCTTCTGACACCTGTCTGGAACTAGCTCTAGTTCATCCATCACATGGACACTGCCTCTAACTTCTATACACAACTTCTAACAGACCCTGAAAGGCTATAATACCTACACTTTGCCGCTACCAACCTCAACAGCCTTCAATATCTACCAGCTGCCTCTAACAGACTCTGATTCCTGTACACTGTATCTAACAGTCTCTGACTGCTTTAAGTCCTGTGACTCTTGTTCACAATTTTAAATTGTCTTGTATAACCACATTTCCAAAAAAGTTGGGACGCTGTGGAAAATGTAAATAAGAACAGAATGCAGTGATTTGCATATCATATAAGCTCATATTTAATTGACAGTAGAACAAAGACAACATATACAATGCTGAAATTGAGAAATGTTATTGTTTTGAGATAAATTTGATGCCAACAATTCATTTAAAAAACATTGGGATGGGCATGTTGACCACTATGTTGAATCACCTTTTAACAACACTCAATGTTTGGGAACTGAAGGGACCAATTGATGGAGTTTTTAAAGCGAGATGTCCCATTCTTGCCTGATATAGGATTTACTTTGTTTTGTTTGTCACATGCAGATAATTTTAAACGTTTTCTCTTAATTGTGTGCCAAATGTTTTCAATGGGTGACAAGTCTGGATTGTAGGCAGTCTAGCACCCGGACTCTTTTGCCATGGAGCCATGCTGCTGTAATATGTGCAGAATGCAGTTTGGCATTGTCTTCCCGATATATACATGGCTTTCTCTGAAAAAGACATTGTCTGGATGGCAGCATATGTTGTTTATGTTGTATATGTTGTTCAGCATTAATGGTGCCATCCTAGTTGGGCAAGCTACCCAAGCCATGGGCGCTAATGAACCCCATACTGTCACGATGCTGGCTTTTGAACTGTCCACTGAAAAGATGCTGGATGGTCCCTCTCCTCTTTAGCCCAGTGGATGCGGCATCCATGATTTGCAAAGAGATTTAGAAATTTTTTCCTGTCATTCACAGGACAGTTTTCCATTTTGCCATCTTTTAAAGAGCTCTGGCCCACGGAAGTCTGCAGCATTTCTGGATTAAGTTTAGATATGGTTTCTTCTTTGTATAGTAGTTTCATCCTGCATTTGTGGATGCAGTGACAAACTTGGTTCACAGACAGTCGTTTTTCAGGAGTGTTCCTGAGCCCATGCAGTGACTTCCATCATGCCTGTTTTTAATGCAGTGTTGCCTGACAACCCAAAGATCATGGCTACCCAATATTGGTTTTCGGCCTTGTCCCTTGTGTACAGAGATTTCTCCAGATTCTCCAAATCTTTTAATGATATTGTATACCATAAATGAAATTCCCAAATTCTTTGCAATATTACGTTGAAGGACATTATTCTTAAATTGTTGCACTATTTGCAGTCTTTCACAGAATGGTGGACCTCTCCCTGTCTTCCCTGCAGAGTCTCTGCCTTTCTGGGCATATATACCCAACCATCTTCCTGACCTGTTGCCAATTAACCTAATTAGTTGTGAGATATTTAACCAGGTGTTTTGTTTTTGCATTATACACCTTTTCCAGTCTTTTGTTTCCCAGTCCCAGCATTTTTGAAGCGTGCTGCTGGCATCAAATTCAAATCGAGCATATATTTGTCATAAAATTTCTCAGTTTCTACATTTAATATGTTGTATTTGTTCCATTTTCAATTTAATATGGGTTTATATAATTTGCAAATCATTTCATTCATATATTTACATTTTACACAGCATCCCAATTTTTTTGGTTGAAAGTTGGGTACACAAGCCATCCCCTCTTATCAATTGTGAAAATTTGTGCTGTAATACACTGGCATGACTAGAGGTGACAGTTGACATACAGCCCAATCAAAGAACTCAATTTCACTAAACAGTTTTGATGCCAATTCAACATGCCCAATCGGCTAAAAGCACCAATAGGAACCAAACTTATCTGACTGTGCCGCAAACATTGGTGCGACAGGCAGTAACAGACTGTCATCGACAGCCCAACAGCTTTCGAAGGCTGAAAATTTGGCTTTTTTTCCCAGCCTTTACCGCTACATAGAGGAAACCCCTCTGCATCTCTAGCTGTAACAATTCTGCGGCCAATATCCTACCTTATTTGTCCATAAGCTAGCCACACCACCTCTCTTCCATCCCATATGTTCTGCAGAAGGAAAACAGAAAAATTAGCAGGATGTCACATGCAGATACATGGTTCTTCCATGCTGTCCAGTAAAAGAAAACTTATATAATAAGTCTGATATTAGATAATACATTAATACGGGTCAAGTCATATTACGTGATCCAAGTTTTAACTCTAGATACAAGGTAACTTCAGGTTGAAATAAACATCAGACAACTATCCCAGGACACTGCAATGAAAAATCTGTCTAGATACATCGCTTTATGCCCAGAATAGGTTCCCATGTTGGTGAGAGGCATCTGCTGAGAAAGATCCTGCTCTCACTCTTTTCCAAGCTAAGCTACATGCCCTGCCCATGGTTTCAGTCCCAACAAGTAGGAACAACACTGATTAGCAATTCCAGCAAGCAGCCCAGGCTACAACCCCATCCAACAGCACCAACTCCAAGTGGCCCTACCAACAGCTTTAGCCCCAACTAGCAGCTCTAAATCCAGCCAACATCTAATAACAGAAAATAGTTAATACTAACTAGCAGCCATGAATCGTCCTGAAGAAAGAAACAACCATGCCAGCCATGGCTAGATGTCCCAGACTGACTAGCCTGCCCCCAGCATGCCCTCTCTGTCTGTATTTAGCCCCTGTGAATGTTCCCAGGTGCCTCATGGCCCCACAGCACTGGTGGGGGGGATGGGTGCAGACAGAAGAAATCTAGAGTGGTGTGCGGGCCAGTTTAAAAAGGGAAGCACAGCCTCTCGTCTGGGTTAACAGTGGGGATAAACACCTATTTATAAGAGGCCCAGCGGGTAACAAGGTCCAGTTACGCAAACAGAGCCAAAAACAAGCCCCAAATGGGAGTGTGGGGTATCAGAGACAGACACCACGACCTCTTAGTAACCTCTGCCACACCCACAAGCCCAACACGGCAACAGGGGGTGTCTCAGTCATTGGTGTATACGCTGGCCCATTCCTGCTCTGACGGACACATGCAGAGACACCTGCAAGAACTCAGGTCCTCATGAGGGTTGAGGGAGTCATAAAGGGCAGGACCCCTTCAAAACTGCACCCCACTGATCAGTACGATGTCGTCATGAGTCTACCGCGAAATGGCTTGGTGGTGATGCAGATTCTCATGGAAGACGGCAAGAGGACCTGGCAAAGCAACCCAGAACCATACTAAATGAAAGCTGAAGCAGCTGAGGCATGATCTGAGTGCCGCATCCTGGGGGTGGGGGGCACTCTGCAATGTCAACCCCGTGCTATATGTGACCCTCTCTAAGCATGCGACAGCCGTGCAACCGGATGCTGCCGAGCTATTCAGCAAGCCAGGCTGCAAACGGTGAGCGATCAGTCGCCACAGGCTGCTGTGTGCTGCTCCAGTGAGCGATCAGTCGCCACAGGCTGCTGTGTGCTGCT
>JAODKM010000058.1:30149587-30167477 GCA_026780845.1 Petrocephalus sullivani | reverse complement strand
TGAGCGATCAGTCGCCACAGGCTGCTGTGTGCTGCTCCAGTGAGCGATCAGTCGCCACAGGCTGCTGTGTGCTGCTCCAGTGAGCGATCAGTCGCCACAGGCTGCTGTGTGCTGCTCCAGTGAGCGATCAGTCGCCACAGGCTGCTGTGTGCTGCTCCAGTGAGCGATCAGTCTCCACAGGCTGCTGTGTGCTGCTCCAGTGAGCGATCAGTCGCCACAGGCTGATGTGTGCTGCTCCAGTGAGCGATCAGTCGCCACAGGCTGCTGTGTGCTGCTCCAGTGAGCGATCAGTCTCCACAGGCTGCTGTGTGCTGCTCCAGTGAGCGATCAGTCGCCACAGGCTGATGTGTGCTGCTCCAGTGAGCGATCAGTCGCCACAGGCTGATGTGTGCTGCTCCAGCAGAGGCTGGCTGCCCTTTTTTCCAAAAAGTAAACGCATCAAAATCAGTAAGAGCTCTGACGCTGTTTTTTGCGCTCAGGCGCAAAGACAAATGATGATCTTGCGGTGGTCTGTCTTAGCTGATAGAATCAAATGACTGCAGTTGAGTCATTATATTCAGTCTTCATGTCAGTGGACGCCCAGGCTGACGCACCTTGATGTGATTCATGCTCAGGGAGACATCCAGACGTTCATGAACAGGTGGTCTGGAGGAATGCAGTATCACAGATATTACTGTTGGGACTGTTGCTAGGTCAACAGTGGAAGAGGTTTTTCGGAAGCACTGTTTGTATGGACATTGGAAATCTCTCAGCTGCCCCCCGCCTCCTCCTAGGGTGCTAAAGTAGGACCTCCAGAGGACACCAGCACCAGGAACCATCCCAGGTTTGAACGGCAGGCTTTCTGAGGATAGTTTTTACTGGGAGCCTGTAGCCAGCAGGAAGCAGGAGGAATTCTCCCCCCGCTGCTTTCCCCCAGTGATATAAATAAGCCACCTTCCTCTCCTGCTTAGAGCTGGCTACTGTCTGTGGCCCAACAGCATGCACCCAAACAGCCTCTTCTACTCCCCCTTCACTCTCTCCTGACCACTATCGTTTTTATCTTCTCAGAGTCAGAGTTGGGTAGCCAATGGATATAAAGCAAACGGCATCAGGCAGTCAGACAGATACTGTACTGCCAACAGCACGGATCTACTGTAGTTCAACATACAATTGCAATGCTGTAAGGTAATGACTAAATCTGCTGGCATGTTGTTGACAGTTGACCAGCTAATTTGTGAAAAAGACTGGTCAGTAGCAGCCTCTCTCTCTAGTGACCATGCCCGTTCCAGCCACACAAACACACATCTGCTGCTGGCTATTGTAATCTCAGACTATTGTGTTTCCCAGGCACAGGTGACTAACATCTAGACATAGCAATGTGCTGAGAAGCCTTGTTACCCTAAAGGTTAATCTGCAGAATCTCTCAGCTCATCCCTTTGATGTATATATGGAGATACATGGGTGAACCTCAAGCTAATCTGGATGACGGTATCATAACGCAACAGAGACTCTCAGACTAAAACAAAAAAGTGGTATCCCAAGTTCTTGCTTTGACCAGGTTAAAAAAGTCAAGCTCTCCTGCTTCAGTCCCCAATCATAGAAATACACAGAATAAGCTGTATCCCCTGATGTAGCTACTTTCTGCTATGACACCTTCGCCCCATAGCCCTGGTGCAACTTCTGCATTTCACAACTGAACAAGTGCTCAAGTCCAGCACCTTTATGGATGGATCTTAGACAGTCCTGGCAAGTGAAAAACAGTGTCTTTGTATGGAATCGGTTGGCAACAATTAACAATTTAAAAAAGAGTGGCATCCCTTACATTCCCAGGCTGGCCCTACTCCCCTTGGCCCAGCTGCCATACAGCTCCAGCACCATTCCTCCATCCCCCTTAATACCCTTTTTCTATAAGTAATATTCCAAGCTGGAAATTTCTCCCCCTCCTCCTGATACCTGGCAGCTCGGGCATGGAGGCACAAAATGGAGGGGTGAGAGTTAGGGAGAGGCGGCCATTTTGTAAAAGCTCTTGGCATTCGAGGTAAGCCCAAGCGTAAGGAGTTTAGCGGTGGGGTGTTTTCGTCAGCCAAACATCCTGTTGCAGCGAGTCAAACTCGAAATAAGTCCTGCTGTGCTTCTCACATTCGGAATACAGAAAACAAAGGAAAACTCGTGAACAAGACCCTCTTGAGACTTAACCTTTCCGGAAAAACAGAATCAACTCCAACTTCCATGTGCCAGTACCAATTGTAATTTTACACTTCAATAAAGATAACAGAAAAAAAAAAAAATAGATTTAGATTTATGGTTCTCATTTGGCCACTTAGCAGTAAAACAGGTTTTCTATATGGAAAGGACACTAATGGCTAACTCTAAGGCATCCTTATACTACTAGTGTTATTCTCAAGGTATTACCCTTAGCATCGGAATTATGAGAGAGCTCTGTATATGCTAGGGTATTAGGAAATCCTACAATGGAAAGAACAGAGACGAACCAAAGATTGACTCTGCAACACTAATACCACAAGGGTATCTAACTTTCATCTGTGCTACTTGCTAAACATCACCTTGTGGGCTTTTAGCCAATCAAATCCAGAGATTCTGGGAGGCTGGCATCCACCTTCTGCCCAAAAATGGCTCACCTAGGTACTTGGTCAAGTGTTGCTTGTGGCTCTCATTGGTCACAGGACAACGTCCTTACTCACACTCAAGCGACATTAAATACCCATCATGCTTTCCTGGTAAGAAAAGAGATATACAAAAACTAAGCAAACATCTCAGCCCACAAATTACTGGACAATACAGATGAACTCAGATGACAAATATTCACATCTAAATTTTCACCCCTTTCTAGCAGTGATGAACTTCAGGTTTACAGCATGGCCTAGAATGTACCATCTCCTGCTGTCCCCTTGTCCCATTACTTTCACTTGACCTTTAAATGGCTGTCTTCCGTTACGACTTGGCCCATTTCTCTTCCTCATGTTCGGGAAACAGCTAAGGCCCTCTGTGTCTGTCCATTAACATTTCTAAAATGTTCTGTGAACTGCGTTATGTATAATAAAACTTAATAACACAAATAATAATAAGACAAAATAAGCAGTCGTGCGTAATAACATTTACATGCAGTTCTGCTCCCAACCTAAAATGACTTAGTTTATAAATAGCTCCTGGTGTCCAGGCTAATATTTAAGTAAATGTATTCCAAATGAAATGGTCCACATTTCACAGTGGTCAGCAGCTCAGGGTAATTACTTCCATGTGTAGACCTGGCAGACTTGGCCACAGCTAAATGTGCACATGCTTTGGTTTATCCCATCCCATATCGGATCCCTGATTCCTGTGGAAAAAAAGCTTATAACAGGGACAATAAATACTTTTTTTGCAGTGACAACAACCTGCCTGTAGTGGTCGCTGTTATCTACTTTTTTTTTAGGAGAGACAAACCAAATTCACAAATATTAGCCTGCTAAACAGTGGTGTTGTGACTCATTGGGTAGTGCTGCTGCCTCATGTTATGCAAGTTGCATGGGTTTCCTACTGTAACACAAAGTTATTTTATGCCAAATGGCATCCCTAAATTTCCTTTTGTGTATGCATTGTCCTGTGATGAACTGGCATCTCTTTCAGGGTATTTCTCAGGCTTGTGTTCTATGCTACATGGGATGGGCTCCAGGACCCCAGGACTCTAACCACAGAAAGTGATTATAAGATAGATTAACAGCAGTTTATCTTGTGAGGGAAATTGCACTAATTAAAATGTACTTTCACTTACAAAAGACTTGAATATGGCAGTGGGTGGAATAACCTCACAACTGCTTTCTTGTTGGTTAATATCTTGTGCCTTCATACACAAGCATTATACCTATAATGTGAAGTATGCTTGATAGATTACAGTATTATATTTAAGAGTTATGCTGGTTTCTATGCATCTATGTGGCCAGCAGTTTTATCAAGCTATACAAAGAAAGACCCAACCCTAAAACCTCTTGGCTATAAACCAAGTGCTATCACAACTGTGTCAGGCACTGCACTGTCTGACCACCTTGCTCATTCTAATCTTTAGACTCACCCTTCCATTTAAATGCCAGAGAGAAGCACTCTCACTGACAGACTCACAGGCAATCATGAGACTTTTCACTGTTCCTGTCACTACTCACCTTGACTGACTCAGCTACCTGACAGGACATAAAGTCTCCGAAATAAATAAGAAAAGCATTGTGTAGTGACAAAGTGATCCTGACACTTCCTTAAAAGGTCTCCATTTTTACCAGACAGACAAAAAATGAATACATAAGTAGTTCATGATTAATGCAGAGAATGTTCAACTACAGTATTTGTATTCTAGGAAATATAAATATAATGGATAATATGCAATTTAGAACACTACGTGGCAAGCTGTTTGACCCTTCATTAGGTTTTTTTACATGCTATCCTTGAGCCTAAACTGATTAAGACTGACACCCAATCCAAGATTCATCCCTCCACTGTGCTTTGTCCGGCCCAGGAGGGGCTCTAGACACCCACTCGCCCTACGCTGACCAGAATAAGCAGTTGATAAATTGATTGACATTTTTATGTTAAAATGAGTCATTTTTAAAAATAATGGGGCTGTGTTTTATAGCAGAAGAAAGGTTTGACAATGCTCCACGTCAAGCCTCGTAGCTTTCAGTTTGCTTTTTGAAAGAGAGAGCAGCAAAATGATCCAAGGCCTGGGTGAGGGCAGTCTGAATAGCAGCACACCCACCGCCATGACACGGGACATCACGGCACACAGCACGAGAAGCCAGACCAGTCACTGAACACCAGAACTCTCAGTGACGTCTCATGACAGAGAAATCAACCTTTATGCTGCAGGTTTGCCATTTTCGTACAGACACAGCATGTTAGCTTAACCACACCAGCATGAGGGACTGTCAGGTACAAGGACACGATACTGAGTTTGATACTGAGGATAATCGGCCTCGGACACTGCGTGTGCACCTCTGGCTCAGACCCACAGCGATGGTGTCTTGCTAACTGACTCTCCGTCATGGTACTTTTTGTGGAGCCAGCCCTGCGCTTATATGCCAGCGGATGAGTCAGCTGAAAAATGGCATGGAGGCATATGGTTAATAGGCTAGTCTCTCCATATCACATGCAGACTCTGTTAGAGAGGCCATCAGCCGCACAGCATTCGATCAAATGATCCTCTCTCTTTAATATCTCCGGCAGTCGATTAGCATGCAGCAGCCGTTATTCTTGTCCACATTCTGAACATTTATCCACGTTTACATAAAAGCAGATTTCAAGACTTTCTTTAACGTATTTTATAAAAAAAAATACTGCTTATTTCATGGGTACTACAGTTGGGTGGAGTTCTGAATCCTTTTTGATTACTGATTGCTTAACTCAACACTGACGAATTGACCTCTTCTGCTTATTAGCATCATGCTGTAATTGGTAAGAGTCGCTAAAGGTCGGTTTTGTCCACTCTGTCTCACTGTTTGATTGGATGCCCATTTTTATGCCCATAGATCTAATTGTGAATCCCAGGATCAGAGCATAATCCAGAAGATACCACATGAACACCGTAAGTACTTCTAAAGCACAAAATACTGCCTATTTAGTCATTTGAATTTATGTGGGATTTACTGACATTATTATTTAGGTGCTGTTTATTAGCAAAAATTTCACCTGAATTTTACATTTTATTTAGTGATCTTTTTAAAATTATCGACAATAACTTAATACATTGCTATAAATACGTGACTGTCATACATCACTATACCCGGTTTTGTCCACTACTGCAGTTTGATTGGCTGTCCATTTTTATGTCTACTTGCCTATTTTTTATATCTTTGTATCATTTTTTTTTATATCTACTTGCCAATCCAAGGATCAGAGTATAATTCAGATGATACTGCAGGAACACAGAAAGTGCTTGTGAAAACCAAGATTTGCTACTGAGTAATTTTGAATTTATATGGGATTTACTGGTATTATTAATGGCACTGTTTATCAGTACAATCTTAATTAAATTTTATTTAATTTATTTATCACCGTTTAATTAATACATTACTATAAATTTTAAGCTACTTTGCATTGGTATAAAGAACCCATTGCGATGAAGTAAAAAAGATACCAGACAGCTTATGCCAATTATTATTTTCCCAAATATTTTAAAATTGTGTTAAATGACCAGAATTATAATCAATTAATATCTATTTAAGCATAAATGTTTTAACGTAAAAATTATGACAACAACAATAATAAAAATTATGTAAATTAATAGACTGAAAAACCCAGTTCAGTTTTTTAAAAGCAAGTTATTTAAATGGTAATTTTAAAGACTGCAAAAATGGGCACTGATGTATGATAATTGATATGTGCATTACTGGCTAATCATCAGATGATAAAAGGAGGATTTCCTCTTTAGCAGGAATACAATGAATAGGAAAATGGTAGGTTTCATAGAGCACTCCCCAGGTATGTGATGATGGAGTGCCCCTCCCCACAAAAGGCCGGAGTAAACAGAAAGTACTTGCTCAATATTAAACTGAATATGTGTGTAACATTAACAGCCCAACTATTTCAAATACTTATTTAGAGAGATTACCATTGTAGCACTGTCAAAAATAATTCTAGAATCCTAAATGTAGTTTTCTTAAAAAACACTAGCTGATAACAGCAGAACTGTCCTGACTTAAGAGGATTTAAATTTCAGCAAGGACAGTTTTTTAGTTCTTAATTAATTTTTTTCGACTAAAACAATTATTAAAAGTACAGCCTAAAATGACACTATTACATATTGACTAGCTTGAAAATCATATTTTGATTTGTTTGACTTAATGAAGATGGAAACTTAAATCTGCTTTTGTTCAAAACATTTTATTGAAAAGTAAAGATCTTGTGTCCAGACTAAATTAAAATGAAAACTTACGTAACAACATTTGCTTTTCCCTTGCAGTAATTTTCCTTATGCAACTAATAAGGGAGTACTAATAATTTTAATATTTATTCTAAAATTTCATCCAAGCTATTTTGTAAAAAGAAATATCAGATTACAAATAAATCGTCAGACCTATTTGTTGTCCGATGAAGAAATCAGCGGGCTATAACATCAGAACAGGACACACAAGCACACGGAATTGTGCTTCTATCCCTGCCGTACACTACTTTCCCTCTATGGATTTTCTGCAATAATTCCAACATTCCACACACCACACTTGACTGATTAATGGTACATTGACAAGTCATGTCATTTTCTACTGACACACCTGGTGAGGCAGGGTGCCTAATTCAGAAACAGAAAAAAATTTCACAAAGCCGTTTGCACTGAAAAGTGCAAACTTGAAAAAGCGGTAACTAACAATTCAACAAGCATTATATCTTCATGCTATATGAAAAATTAAAAATTAAAAACCTCAGTATGAAATAAGTTGTCTAAATTGTCTCTCATAAAGAAAGTTTCAACACTACAGATAAACAATTGGTTTGGATCATTTTGTTAATGTGAAATACGATCATGTACTGAAAATATCTGATAAATAAGCTCAAATTCCAGAATTATAATAAATTCATTTTTAAATTAACCCCAAATGCTAGAATAAAACTGAAAATATTATTCTTTGTAAAGATGGTTAATCCTAATAATATAAATCATGAAACAAAATTAGGTACAATTATTGACTGCTATGTAAATGTCCACTTTATTCCATTGTTTCCATGTTAATGATGTTTTACTTGATTTGGTTAGAAAAGTGCTTATTACTGTATTACTTGGTGTCATAATTATTTTTATTATTATTACTGTTATTACTTTTTTGTTATTGTTTTTATACAGTACTATTAGTACCAATATTAATAATGATATCTTGGAGACTTTGCAGCCCACTTTATTTTTGGTATCCTAACCAGATAATGCAAACACTCTCTATTCCACGTTTCCCTTACGCTCTGCAAGTCCGAGTTGACGAGTGAGGCGACGCTTTCGGCGGCGAAGCCTTCCTTTGTTTCAGTGCCTTGCTGAACACTAGCGCCTTGCTGCTGTATAAGATGCCGAGGGCCAGCAGAATATTAAACGATAGATCCCCCCAACCCCACCCGCTACCTGCCTGCGCTGCAAAAATCAAACCAGATCTGAAATAAATGAATACTCTCTAAAAATACAGTGGGACTTGTAGTAAAAAAGGGGTTTATTACTTCTATAATTTATTAGTTCAAAATTAGTTTTCTCTCCAACATAATCTTGGGCAAATTTGTGCAAATGAATGCTGCAGTGTGAAAATTATTTCTGTACAAAACAGACCTTAACAACGTTAAAAACAGCAACTGATGTGCACAGTCAAACCCAGTAAATATAATCCAGTTAAACTAATTACAGTTACAAACTAGCTACATTTATTTATATGTATAAACACAATGTTAATAACAGGATCAGATCAAATAAAAAATGCATTGTCAACAACTGTTGCTTACGTTTTAGAATGCTAAATGTTTGGACCCTCATAAATACATAATTCTGTATATGCATGAATTCAGGATAAATTTTTTGGGTGAAAAAAAATATGAAAAACTTTTTACATCATGTGTTGTTAATCATATTTCTTTCGGTAAAGAAAATTTAAAAATAGAGTGCAAAAAATTTGAAAACTATTTTGGTCAGAACAGATTAAAAAAGGGACCTGCACACATGTGGTGAAAAGGGACAGAGCGCCTCCTTCTGACAGACTGGCTGCTCCAAGCCCATACTGTCATCAGGATTGATGGACATTCGCTTTGGCAAAATGGAGCAGGCACTGCTTTAGATAGCTCCTCCCGCAGAGGGCTAGAGGGTGGGGCCTAAAGTGGTGTGCGTGACAGTGTGTACGCATGTGTGTACGTGATTGTCGGGGGGGTTAGGGATCTCGGAATGTGAGCACGCCTTGGCCTGGGCACCACGTGTGTGGAAAGACAGGGAGAAGGACTCCAATACAGCACCCCCCTTGTCCCCCCAGGTGCCGCTTTAACCATCCCTCCCTCCCGGTGGCACAGATCACACCTTGCTGAGAGTGACGTTAGTTGGGCCTCCCGCCCAATGCAGACAGCACCCTGCCTGGTCTGCCCCACTCTCCTGCATGTCACACCTATGTGTGTGATGGAGTCAAGTCCTCCATCAGCAGCCTCAGTGACAACAGGGAGCAGCAGCGAATCACGACTCAATATACACAACACTCACATAAATGCACTTAAATATGGCCTTGGAGTCTTGAAAGACGCTAATGTTCTACCCTGGATCCTGCTTTTAAGCCTTCTGTTCAAAACTAAAAAAAAGAGTGAGATTATCTCAAAAACACTCAGGTCCACACACACGTGGTGAAATTTTATTAAACTGCTCGGAAAAAGTATATTCAGTTTTATGAATCAAGGAATGATTCTTATTATTATTATTATTTTTATTATTATTAATAATAATAAAAAATAATAATATTTGGTGCTGGTATTATTGCATTTTAATTATGTTTTCTAAGCTAATCCCGTGCACACTGATGTAATCTAAATTAAATAAACAATATAAACAGCAATATAAAGCTGTCTTACATGTTTAGCAAACGGCATCAAATGTACTTATGAAATGCGTTCTGTTTATAGAAAAATAACTTGTTTTGCAAATTGAAAAAATACATATTAACCGAAAAAGCATCTGGAAATCCATATAAAAAACATACTCTAATAATTATCAGTTATTGGTATTTAATCGAAAACCGAAATCAAAATAAAAAATATATTCATACGCAAGTCACACAATCGTTATGCCATATTTTTAAATTTATTATTCTAAGTCTTGATTTTGCGCCTAATTTTTTTTTAAATAATGCCCAGAATTGTAAGGTGAAATTCTTAAAAATATAATCAAATCCCAAACCAACATAAATTGGAATACAAATACATACTATTTTGTAAGAAATTCTTGTAATGTTATTATAAGAGTAATTAATGATAAATTGTCTCAATTTAAGATTCCTGTAAAATAAAATATTTATGCATTTAATACTCTAATAAAATGCGTATTTAGGAAATGCTGCTGTTACTGCTGATGACTCATCTGGGGTGGCAAGTGACGTAAAAGTTACGAACGATTGTCTTGGACGCTTAAGCGAAAAAATTTGAGAATTATGCCAACTGTCTGTGACCTGCAGCCCACTGTGTGCCTACCCTGAGTTTCTTCCTCTGCACTTTTGTACAGGCTGGAAGAGCGATTAAGTCCATCACACGTTATTTTTTGTGACGATTTCTATTTTTAGGAATGTGGCCAAATGAGCCAACGTTATATATCAGAATTGTTGAATAACAGGAACGAGTTAAAAGTATTTGCTGGTGTCAGTTTTTTGTTATTAGACTATAAGACTAGATTATTTCAGATGTAACCTTTGCCCCCCCGCCCCCCATAGTTACACAAGGATTTACTTGTTTTATAAAATCGTAAGATTCTGCCTTGCTTATGCGGCAGCACAATATGTGTGTTTGTTCGCGAGTATGCACGTATATACACAAACACACACAACTCATGCAGATGTGGGCCGAAACACCGGTAACACTCACAGTCACAAGAAGGTGGCACCAGCATCACCAGCAGTCTGGGTAGAATCCAGCAGAGTCCCCGACCAGCGGCCTATGGAGTCCATGTCCCTGCAGGAGGAGATGCATCATGGTGAGGCGGGCTAGTGTGGGGCGTAGCCGAGGCCTGCAGGCTCCAAGAGCGGGACCTAGGCCTGGGACACTGGATCTGCCTCGCCTCCCCCTCACCCCAGCCAGGTCACACAGAACAGCACAGGCCGTAGGCCCTTGGAGGGGGACACTGTGTGCCAGCCTTACCTGGAGCTTCATGCCCCTCTGGAAGGAGTGTGTTAGTGCACAGACAAACTCCAGCATGGCCTGGCTGCTTGGTGCGTCGGGGGGGGGGGGGGTAAATTATTCAGCAGCTTAGAAAAAAATGCCCCCACCCTCTTGCAACTTGAATGCCCACACTGCTCATGGACAACGCCAGGCGGGCGGCCAGTCTCCTGTGCAACGGGGCTCACGGGGAGTGCGAGACGCGGCCTTGGTGCTTGTATGGCACAACCGCACGGCCGGCCCCTGTACTGTGCCGTCCCCCTCCGACTGCCTCCGGCACTCGGACGGACCACCTCGCGCCGCACTGTCCTTTTGTGTGCGGCTGGCATCCGTCCCATGGGGAGTTCCTCCACGCCTCTGCCCCACGAGGACAGCGAGCCAGGGGGGAGAAGAGGAGGCAGAGGAGGAGAGGGAGGACAGGGAGAAGCGGGACCAAAAGAGGGGTGCCGCAGTCTCGACAGGGCTGCCCCTACTGGTGCGCCCCGATCGCCCCGAGACCCGCTCACAGGACACGGAAAAGAGAAGCGGCCAACAGGCAGTAAACCATAAAGAACAACAAAAAAAGTACCTTACCATTGAGGAGCTGCGTACGAAGGGTGGCGGGGCAGTGCAGCCTCCGAGAGTTACAAAATCGCAGGGAGGAGAACAAGAAAGGGAGAAAAGAGCTTGGGGCCGGCGGGCAGCGCTGGCGGCACGCGGGCGACGAAACGGAGAAGAGGAGAGGAGGGGGAGCAGTATCACGGTGAGGAAGAATCGCCCCGAAGAGCTACTTGTTGCACGGTTTGTGTTAGGCTTGCTGTGCAGCTGGCTGAAGTCAGAGGGTTAAAATCCAGCGGGTAGTAAAAAGAAACCCTCCCTCTCGCTCTCTCCCGCACGCACAGTCACTCGCAGGGGTGGAGGGACCAGCTGTGGAAATAGCTGCACTCTTTTTGTTTTTTTTTTTCCCCCTCTTGTGCCGAGACACCCCCCCCCCCTCCTCCACAGCGGACGAGCGGGAGGCGGAGGGAGGCCGGGATGGGCCAGAGCAGGAGCCCGGCGGGCCGGGGGAGAGGAGCCCAGGCGGGGACGCAGCGGCGGGAACGCGACTGAGTGCGCGAGTGTGCGGCTTCCTTGGTGAGGAGCTGTGTTACCGCCGGGGAGAGAGAGAGAGACGGACGGAGAGAGAGTGAGGGAGAGGGCGGGAAAAATGCAGGAAAAGGTGGAGGGACGGCAGGCGGGGGGGGGGGCAAAGAATCCGCCCCTCTTGGCTGACGCAGGCGCAGTGCAGAGGCTCACGCCATTTTAACAAACTACACCTTGAGAAAAACGTGAAGAGACTGAGAGAAGCAGATGGAAAAAAAGAAAGAAACGGAGCCGAGCTGCTGGGGGGGGGGCTCGGCAAAAGACTGTATTCCACAAGCCTGTACTCAGCATCCAGAATCGCGAGCAGAAATAAACATTCTGGCCGGTGAGGGCTTGGCAGAGAGTGAGCGGCCCAGATAGGAGCTACAGGGGCAGCAGTCAAACTGCCTCAAAGGCCCAACTGAGCATGCGTACTCCCCCCCCCCCCCAATATGGCGATGCCTGAAACCGTATTTGAACCAGTGAACTCGGCCCCCGTGTAAGGACGATCTCTGTATTCGGGCTGGAACGGGTCCGCGGTGCTCTTGCAGAGGCCCAGCCCACAATCCGCCATGCCCCCCCTCCTTGCGTCTGATGATTTGGGATGGGAGCCGATTTCTGGGTTGTTCAGCTTTTAGCTAAAAAAAAAAAAAAAAAAAGAAAGAAAAAAATAAAAAAACCACAGACACACACCAGAGTCCAAGCCCCCTGTAAACAGACTCCACCGGCTTTCAAAACTCCGAAATAATAATGCAAAGCAGCAGAACGCCTCTAAGTATCCACTATTTCATACTCCCTACCCCCCACCCCCAGGCCTCGTGCTCTCGGTGATGAACGTTTGGCTTTTTCCATTCGTAGCAGATTACTGTAACACTATTGTGAAACAACTTCCTGCCCCCTCTGGCCACGACACCACAAGCAAATAAATAAATAAATAAACAAACAAATAAATAAGTAGAAATGCTTCCAAGCGCTCTGTCCTAGAGCGGGAAGAGCACGACAAAGGATGGGGGAGACGGAGACTCTCCATCTGGAACAGAAAGGAAGCCCGTCGTGGTGGTCGGCACTAGCTGACGCGCTTCTCAGGCTCGTGTCCGCGAGGCAAGGGATGGCGCGCACACACGACAAGGTGGGGGAACTCTCTTTGTGCTCCTGGCCTTCTCCTCCTCCTGCATGCAGGCTGAACATGGCTGCCGCCACCGCTGACTCGGGGGGCTTGTGCTCTGTGCCTCGCGGGCCGAGGGAGCCGGAGCTGCGCCCGAATACTAGTGGGGGGGGGGGGGGTGGGTTTAGGAAGGGGGTCTATTCACGGCCTCACGCCTCCCTGGCTCCAGCCAGCGACATCGGCCGGAGGCGGACAGTGCCCGGGACACCGAAGATGGCCGGACGAGCAGAAGGAGTAAAGCGCTCTGCCTTTTTTCCCCCTTCCCCAGATTTTGCTCCCGTCCTGTTTTTTTGTTTGGCATGGAGCAGGAGTCTCTTCCCGAGCGGAGTCGCTACGTCACATCTCGCCATGCCTCCGAACCAATTGAAAAATCAAGCGATTCGAGGAACATTATATACATTCAATCAGAGGAAAAAAAAAAAAAAAAAAAACAACGTGAAGGACACATAAGGAAGAAATCCCTGACGTCCCTGCTAGGCTTTTGTAGAAGTAGGTATTTCAGAAGGTATTTATCTGCCTAACCGGTTCATTCTTCATAAACCCCCGTTAGTTGTAGAGTCACTAATCTGCGGCTGAAATCTATAACCTTGGCAGGGGCTGCGCACTGTACATTGCAGGAAGTTCAGTTAAGGATACAGTTTTGGTTTTGGGTCTGCTGCCAACTCTCGACAGCGCGCTCCTCTGCACAGCGCTACGCCTCCCCGGAGAGTGCTGGTGAGGCACGGATTGAATGTGCTTTCGCAACATTTTAACCCAGACAATTCTTTAATGGTCCTCAGATAGGAGTTCCTCCACTTTCGCACATCAAGGGATAAACTTCTGAAGTTTGCGAGTCAATGTTACAGTGTTTCTTTCACACTGAGAAACTGCTTCTTAAAAATCTGCTGGACTGTAAGACAGAGAAAAAAAAAATCTAATTACTTGTGTAAGGAGAGGAGTACATTAATGTGCAGAAAAACACACCCGCGAAACAAAAAAAATGTAAATCAGCTGTGTTGAAAAATAAAATCATAAGGATTTCAAAATGGTAAAAAAAATTTCACAACAAAACTTGGAAACATCTAAACTGGGTGTAAAAAAAAAATGAAGGCGTACTCCAATATAATAAAGAAATAAACTACATAGGTTAAAAATATCTAAAGTGTGTTAAAAAAACAAACACAATAACAAACAAACTACAACAATCAGAAACATCTAAATATGGTGAGTGTGTGTGTCTGTGAGAGGAAAAACATAGGAGTGCTCCAATGCTCAAACAACAAAAATAAGGTGTGTGTACCCTGACACACAGAAAACCATGCCCTATGGGGTATTAGTGTAGCTTCCACTTCAGTAAGTTCCTGTGCATGAGCTCAGTGTCTTAGCAGGACCTTAACCCCATGTTTAGAAGACGGAGAGCATGATCCGGATTTAATAATCCTGCAGCACTGAGTTTAAGTGCTGCAAGCCCTGAAGTAAATGGCTGACTTTTGCCGTGTTATCTCTGAGAGGGATCTCTGTGTCGGCAAAAGGTCAATATTTTAATTTGTTATTCCTCAGCAAAAGTACACAATCACTTCTTTACAGTCCTACCAGCCAGTAATTTTTAGGGCCTACAGCTTATCTGAACTGAGAAAATCATGCTTTGTACTACAGCTTTCACACTTTGATAAGTAAATAGTAAAGATAGTAACTTTAGTGTTTTTTCAACAATAGGCTTTTCCAGATTGCATTAAACAAACTGTTTTATAAGTAATAAATTAATTCCACAACATTTAATACTAAACTACATTGCAAACATCATTATTAAGGCACTTTAACCGCACTCATTGGAGTTAATTTGTTTGGTGGTAAACAGCAGAATTATTTTAAATGACACAATCTATAACTTATAATTACTGTTTTAAGACACAATTGAGGCAAATCAAAGAAAATACTATTTAAGTCATCTCCGGTCAAACACAAAAATGATACTTAATTGCATGGAACTCATTCTAAAAGCACCTGTGAAGAAGAAAAATTAATAAATTGTAAAATCTGTTTTGGTTATGCTGAGATTTTAAAAATGAAGAAACAAATGAGCTTATTTAATGTAGATGAGTAAACAAGCTACATGCAACCAAAATTCTAAAAAAGTTTAAGGATGACTAATGATAATCTCCAGATGTCACATGAATCCTCTCCAACAAGCAGAACAATTAATATTACTGTCAGGAAGGTTATTTGGGAGGGGGGGGGGGTTCTGGAACAGAGACTCCCATGATTAAACCACAAGTCCAAAAGGCTGTCTGCCAGTAATGACGCTGACGGCACTTTAAAATGTAACCACACTAAACAAGTTACAACCTATTTCATTTCATTTCATTTCTCACATGCTGTGTAAGGGACAGTGCATTACAATGTTGTTATGTTTTGTTGCCATTTTTGGGGTTCCTCTACGTTTTCATTTAAAGGAATTGCTGAATTTGTTCTTGTCAATCAGATCGGAAAACAAAAACTTGTTCCTCATAAGAATGCATTCTTTTCGTTTTTTTTTTTGTCCGTCTCCCTCAGGTTCTCTGGTAACAACTCTGGCGGCTCAAAGGGCTACATTTCAGTTCCCAACCCAAACTTTAAATCTGAAATGGAGAGCGCGCCGAGCTTAATGCCTCAGTCATACTGGCGTCCGTGTGCTAGCACTGCTACATCCAGCAGGACTTTCGAAAAAAGAAAAAAAAAGAGAAGAAAACAGCAACATAAAACAAATTGGGATGGTGCTTAGGGGGCACAAAGAGGCTGTGTAAGAGTGAAGAAGTGAGGTGAGGAAGGTGGAGATAAGGGTGGATCCATGACGAAAGACAAGGTACACAAGAGCAGAGCAGGCTCGGGGCTTTGTCGGCACTCAGGAGTCGTGCCCGGGGGTCACCCTGGTGGTCTAATTTGTGGCCCGCACGTGTCTGAACAACATCTCCATTACCACCATGACCTCAGAGGTCACTCCCCATTGAGAGGGGAACAAAGGGCATGACCTCAGGGTCAAAGTGCTTGGCTGGGAGCAGGGGGGCCCCGCTGAGAGTGCCGGAGTTTTCTTTGAAGAGGTAAAGAGCACTAACACACTAACTAAAGGAGATTAGGGGCCCATCCCCACTGGAGCTCTACTCAGGGTGACATACATCACCTCCCACTTAGTGCTGAGTCAGGCTGTGGCTCTAGGGGCCAGGAGAGCAGCATGGAAGCTGATATGAATACCTGTATGTGTGATTATACCGTGTATGTGCTGCACATATACATACAGACAGTGACTGTAACCTCAGGGATGGAAGGGCAGCAAGAAAGCCGATATGTGTACCCGTGTGTGAGATTATATAGCGTAGGTGTAATATGCATATCTACTGAGAGTGACTAACCTCTGGGACAGGAGAGCTGGAAGAAAGCCAATATGTATACCTGTGTGTGTGATTATACAGCGTATGTCCTATATATATATACAAACAGACAGTGACTGTAACTTCAGGGACAGGACTGCAGGAAGAAAAGTGATATGTATACCTGTATGTGTGATTACACGGTGTATTTACTGTATATATACATACAGACAATGGCTGTAACCTCAGGGACAGGAGAGCAGCAAGAAAGCCGATATGTATACATTTGTGTGTGATTATATGGTGTACACCAGTAAGTATTTCAGTACAAAATACAAATATCTAATATATAATACAGATACAAAATATCTGTAAGTGTAGTAAAAAACTACAAAACACAGCTACCAAGCAATGTAAACTATAATATTTTGCATTTTAAAAATACATTTCTCATACTTGTATTCTATATCAGCCGGTTTCTTCACAAGCACACTGACTCAAATGGCCAAGCAGAAACATTTTTTTAAACATTTTTTTACTGCTTAATGAGACACAATACAGAAGTGAAACCAAACAAAAGATCAAATATTCTAAAGTGAAGGGTGATTAATTGTCTTAATTGTCTATGTATTTGTGTGTGTGTATATTTTATATATATATATATATATAAAAGTCAATATGTCTTAAATATATCCAAACTACTCTCGGGAACACTCAGTCAATCAAATGGAAAAAGTAATAAAATTTGAAAAGTGATTATTTTTGTAATTTAATTGATAAAACTGCTTCATTTCTGCACCACAAATGTAAATAACTGAAAAACAACAAAATTTAAAGTGAAAAATGACAAACACAATTTAAGCGCTTTACTCGGCAATATCTTAAACATTAAGTCTTTCGTTTCAATACAAGTGATCAATTATTGACTGTAATAACCATTCATTGAAATGACTGAAAAAACTATCCTTCCTCCATGTACATGTACAAATGTTTTGCATACATGGCATCATCACGCATACATTATGGGGAAATATTTCTAGTATTTTCAAAATACAAAAATACTGAATATCAAAGTATGTTGATACAAATTATATAACTTTTTAAGAACTAAGTCAGAGGTAAATTACAAAATACAATTTTGTATTCAAAATATGTATTTTAAATACATGTATCATAAATACTGCTCATCCCTAATGTACTGTAAATATATATATACAGAAAGTGACGTCATGGATGGGAAAGCAGTAGGAAAGCTGATATGTGTACCTATGTGTGTGATTATATGATGCCTGTGCTGTATATATACACACAGCCAGTGACTGTGACGTCATGGATGGGAAAGCAGTAGGAAAGCTGATATGTGTACCTATGTGTGTGATTATATGATGCCTGTACTGTATATATACACACAGCCAGTGACTGTGACGTCATGGATGGGAAAGCAGTAGGAAAGCTGATATGTGTACCTATG
>JAODKM010000058.1:30129146-30141704 GCA_026780845.1 Petrocephalus sullivani | reverse complement strand
GTTTTTTGTACGTTTTTACTTAGTAGCTAATAAACCTCAACTTTCATTTTGCAGCAAAAAGGTGCTTCAGAAGAAGCAGCCTCTCTCTCACTGGATTTGGGTAAATAACTCATCCATCCATCCACCCATCCATCCCCCAACCACTTATCCTGTACAGACGCACAGATGAAAAGAACCTTATTTTATCATCCTTAGAAACCAAATAAAAGACCAAATGCAAAAATATTACTGTCTGTTCTGTTCCTCTGTGCCTGTTTTTATATGTGTCTCTCTATACCTTGCCTGTTGCCAGCAGAAACACACACACAAGGACAAATAAGTTAAAATATTTACATTGTTTTATTTGTCATAACGTCACTGACAACCCACTGTTCAACAATACCTAGCCCCCACACCCCAAGACTCAGCGAATATAACTGACAACAAATTAAATGTTTTTGCACTTATTTCTGAATATAAAAATCTTATGTCATATGGAAGATAGCAACCAAATTACATCTTCACATACAGACAGATGCATAGTGTACACATATACACAAATAAACATCTACACAGCACTCACATGCATTCACACAGAGAGATGCACACTGAACGTGTACACAGATGCACACTCGTACATGGCACTCACACTACGTTTACCCACATACACACACAATATGGATGATCATAACAAATGCTGATCGGCCCAGAGCAGAGGGAAACCCCAGTGTAATCACACACACATTCCCAGGCTCAGCCAGCCACTGCCAGCTTATCCCCAGCTGTCCTGCCCAGACCCCAACAATAGTGTCCCAGACTGTGCGCTATATATTCGCCTCCAGGAGTCAGACAGACTACATGGAAGGAGAGAGCAAAGGGGCAGAGTGAGAGAGAAAGGGGGTGGAGAAAAGCAATCAGGGGCGGAGCATGCCAGGGGCAAAGCATGCTAGGGGTGGAGCATGCTAGGGGCGGAGCATGCCAAGGGAGGCTGGGTGTGAGGAGGAGCGGGGGGGCGTGGATGGTGGGGGTGGGGGATGCTGGGGTGGAGTGTGCCAAGGGAGGGGGTGGAGGAAGAGAGTGAGGGGGTGAAAGGACAGGTTTAATGCATAATGCCCGGCTTGACAATCACTGGATATGGGGGGGGGGAGAAAAAAGGAAAAGAAAACTTTGGTGGCACATCACGTACTACGACCAGCCTGTCTCAGCTGACCTCTGACCCGGCGCGACTGGGATACATGCAAATTTACTGACTCGGGCGGAGTAAACAATGAGGGTTATTGAGTTGAGCCCAATTTTAGCGACACAGCTGTGAATATATGTCCAGGGAGTTTCTGGGGGTGCTTCTCTAACCGAGGCTAGCAGTAGGGTACAGGCACCCATTCACTTTCTAACTGCTTATTCAGTCAGGATCCCAGGGTACAGCGACTCTATATCAGTGAAATCTGTAAGTTAAAGTCAGGTAAACAGCCTGCCTCAAAAGCAACCGTGATGAGGCAGACCCACAAAGCCAGGCTCTGAAGTCTCTGCATAAATTTGCCTTTGATGAAACGCACTGTCCGTCAGCGGCCAGGCTGACACAGTTATACAACAGCAGCACGCTCCTTTGGTTACAGGAGGTGGGGGCCCATGGCCGTCAGTGGGAGCGCCGGTGATCTGAGTGACGGTGCTTCTCACTCACAGGCTGCTCCCACTGACATCAGCTAGACCCAGTAGCTCCCAGGCCACCTGAACATCACGCTGGTCATCCCTTGCCGAGCTGGTAATTCTGAACCCTGAGGTGGACCAACCACAAACCAGAAAACGCAGAGTGGCTGCTTCTGCTCACACGGGAACGATATTTTTTGGTGTTTCCATTGTAGTTGATTTACAAAAAAGTAGACAATAAAAGCAGATTACTGCATTTAATTTAATAATATTAGCTTAGACTATATGTCATATAATATAATGAGTGCAACATAAAGAGAGCTGAAGTCTGATTATTAATCGCAACCTGATTCATTTGTTTTTCCAATTCACTTCGCAATCGGCTCTCTGCAATGCGGTCTGGATGGTCATAGCTGGCAATGTGGCGTTGTGAAGGACACTGTGGCAGACGAGAGGCCCGTGGGGTGGGCAGGGGGGACCGCCGCCTCATTTATGAGGTCAGAGCCTTCGCTAGGCAACGACAGTTCCTGGACCCTACTGGTGAGTCAGCCTCAGGGGGAAGCACACTGCCAGAGCAAGGGGAAGAGGAAAAGGGAGTGATGACTCCCTCCAGGGCAGCCAATAGGAGCATGCCTCAGCAATGCTGTCATCTTCAGAGAGCCTAAAAGAACGCAAAACATGTAAACAGGAAGTGCAGTGTGTTATGCAAATTTGTAAATTAGTTTTGTAGTTATGGTCATGGTTTTAGCATTCTACCTTTATAGATGTTCAACGAGGAAAACATTATATTAACTGTGGCTGTGAGTTTGTTACGGCTAGTGCAGGTCCAAGTCACTCATAATCGACGGTACTCGTTAAACCAGTTAAGCTAATTACCGGAGTTAAGCACCGGAGAGAGAGTTTCTTTCGGCTCTGCCTCTAGCAACATATCCGGGTTCGGGTATGTTGCTAGAAGCAGAAACACATCCAATATTCCAACTGAGACGACAACAATCTGAGTGTATGTACAACTAGAGCATCGCAGAATCAGCCTCTATAAGTTAGTTTCCCCATGGAATTTAAGGAACTTTTTCCAGGAAACTCAGACCAAGCTAAAAAAAACATAATCATGGCTACAGTGGTGTTAATAGCTACAGATATGTAACCACTTGGTAGCAGAGAATACAGGGTTTGGATGGGGTTTAGTTCATTATGATTTTATGATGTTATATGTTTGATTTTTTCATTTGATACATTTATTTTTAGAATTTGAAGTGTTATTCTGACACATTGCCTTTGCTTTACAACTGTTCCTGTGTCTGCAGATTTAATCATTCATTTTGAACCAAAATCTGTTTTCCCTACTTCACTGAAACTGCACCAGACCGAGTACCCAAAACCAAGGATTTTGTGTATCATTACACCCCTAATCCTACCCGTCTTCATAACTGCTAGCCCAAAACAGGCTCTCACCGGGACAGGACACCCAGGACGCAATGCCAGTTCAGGGCAGGACACACATACATTTAGTGACCCTGATACACCCCTGTGTGTTTCCCCTATGGGAGGGAAAAGGCGAGTTCCTGCCCCATAAAACCAGAGTCAGGATGGCAGAGCCACGGGCTCGGTGGGACAGGATGGGGGGGGGTTTCAGAGTAACGGACCTCGGTGACGCTTCATGATGCAGCCAAAGTGTTTCAGCTGCCTCCTCCCCCCCCCCTCTTCCTCACACAGGAGGGAATGGAAAATGCCAGAGCAGTCCAACAAGCCGAGAGCACTTTCCACTCTGTAATGTGCTTCCTCGTCCAGCAGCTCTGCATCATGGAAAATGGCTCTCTGGCTTAGAGCTTTGCAGAGGTACCCGTGCCTGACACGGAATCGTCAAGACGCTCCTTCCAAGTCCCCAGAAATGCATCCCTCTCAGTTCCTGAACTGATTTAGCTCTCGGGATTGGATTTAGTCATAGCCCCTGTGTTCCCACCCTGCTGCAAAGATGGGAGTGGGCGCCTCCTACTGGCAGCCAGGTCCCAATAGTGGGACGCGTCGGCCATCTTCCTGTCCTGACGCCCCCCCAATGCAGAAGAAGAGAAAACTCCTAAGCCGTTTCGGCTCTGCGAGGGGCCCTTTACAAAGCTCTGTGTCCCTCAGATATTGCCTCGGAGTACTCCCCAGCCAGACCAAATCCCTGTCAAGCCGAAACACTGTGTACAAACCTGAGCTTAGCATGGAAGGGCAGCCAAGTGTTATGCTGCAAACGTGCTAGCCTGAGCCCCGCTGTTTCTCCCTGCTGGGAGACACATGATCTACACATATGACTGTTTTTCAGGCCTTATATCCATTGGCGTCCCCCATATTATCCCTGTCCCTCCTATTTCCGACGCCCCTGCTTGTATCTCCAGAGTACCTGAGCAACTGAAACCTAGCGACAGGTGGCTGTGTGGCGCCCTCCAAGCACCGGGCGAGGCACTGTGGCCTGTGGGGGGCGCTATATTGGCTCAGTTCACATGGTCGCGTGGGCCTGATTCCCGCTGCGGGGGAAGCCCGTCCAGCTCGACTGCCGCTCGCACTCTCTGGAAGCTCACGTGGTCCCGGCACGCAACATCTGGGCAACATCTGAACAGGGCCGCACTGCCAGGGGCGCGGGGAGAGGCGACGCCAGCTTCGGGAGCACGCAGGCCTCGAGCAGGAGCAGGGGGGGGCTCCTGACTCAGCTCCAGGGGCAGAGGGCAGCCCCCTTCCTTGTTAAAATTTCAGGGAATTTGCTAAGTCCAAGACACAACATGGCAGCAGCACTACACACCTTCCAGGACCCCAATGGCCGACTGTCATGTGATCCCACCGTCTGAAAATGACTATACAGCATGTTTCTTCTGTTTAGTACCAAACAATACATCTCTAGTATCACTTAACAGATTCCCAGATGTATTAAGATGTACTACTGAGATTCCCAGATAAGACGTATTACTGAGACTTTTATTAGTACAGATTATTCCCGACCTGTTCCAATCCAACAAACAGATCTTACGTCAAAATGGACACATTAGAATAGGGTAATCACATAGACTTTTAGGTATGAGAATTAGCCTGGGGATGTCTGAGGCAGGAATGGTCGCGCTACCATACAGTGCAGTACATTCCCACAGCAGCCAAAAATTTAGCTTTATATACAGTCTCTGGATATTAAAAAACAAAAAAAACTTTGGTCATATGTTCGTGTTGTTGTAAGTCACTTAGGTTCCAAGTAAGGGACAGTCTATATACATGCCCAGATTAAAGGACTTTTTGACAGTTTCGATTTTCTAAATTTATTGCTCTAATTAAAAAGCAAAAAGCTTTTTTTTTTAAATAAGGCTGAGATTTATTCTGGGGGAGCAGATCTGGCTAAATACTAATAGGGGGCTACACAAAGCAATCTAATGGTATTTGCCTACAGGTATAGGTTAAATCCCTTCTCCTCACAAAATCGCAAGTAAAAGTTTACACATTATAGTCGTGTTCGTTTGAAACTGTAATAAACACCATTTATTCTCTTTGAGTCCACACAGTTTTGTAAATATAAAGCTTTTTGAAAAGTAGCCTGCCTATTTCCATCTGCTTTAATGTACTACAGTGTCCAGCATACATATCCTGGAGTGCCAGTCCACCAAAAGGCACAGATCCACACAAACTGGCCACTAGTAAATCAGAGATACTATTCAGCCTGTGTGCCTTTGGACTGCAAGAGGAAACCAGAGTACCTGGAGGAACCGCCCACCGGCATCAGGACAACGTGCAGGAATCAAACCCATAACCCTAGAGGTGTAAGCTAAGAGCGCTACTCCACTGAACTGCAGCAATCTTGTCATTTTTTGCTCAAAAAAAAATCCAAAACATTTGCAAGATATTTACTAATGCATTTTATTTTATTACTTTTTTTGTTCCAGTTGGCTGTAGGTAACACGAGGTACTACGTCTGAGCATTAAGGGGTTCTGAGAGGCTGCAGAGAGACGTCCCCACCATGCCTTGCGATCTCCCTTTTTGTAAAGTTTGGGAAATTCTAACAACTTTGCGAGAATCTGCAAAGCGCCTCTGAAACCTCACACGCCTTTCATGACTTTGAAGTCCGACCTTCAATCTGTATGAAATGTTTAACTTTCTACCGCCACGGTGCTTTCAGCAGGGACGTACTGCGGTTCTCACTACTCTGTTTTTTTTTCTCCCTAAAAGGGCAATCCTGACAACCTGTTCGCATTCGTTCTTCTACTTAAGATAAACATAGATTAATTAAGCTAAATGAAAGGCATTTGGGTGAATAACACCACTTTCTCCTGCCAGCCCCTTTCCCACAGACAGCAGGTCTAAGTTGCCACTCAATCAGCAAGTAAACTTCAACCATTTTCATCATCCAAGCACCTATCCAGTACGAGGTTACTGTGAGCCTACCCCGGAAACACTACACTGGAAACAGGCAAGCCACACGGCTTAGGAATGTGGGAGAAAACCAATATACTAGAAGAGAATCCACATTGCACAGGGAGAACGCACACACAGAGAACAGGGACAGGATTCGAACCCACAATGCTGAAGCTGTATGCTACTCACTGAGTCTCATCTCTCAGTGCAGAAACTAGCTATCCGAATAAAGATTTACTTCCCAGCAACCCACATCCACCGCAGCCCAAAAAAAACCCTCAGCCTGTCTAGGTCTTGCTAAAAATACGGCTCTGTGAACAAGCTCACTAAGGGGTATGAGATAAAGATGCTACTGCCTCAATAATAATTTGAACACATATCAAAGTTTCAAGCTTTTAGGGCCAGAACTACTACCGCCACCAAGACTGACCATACAACTGCCAGAAATTGAGATCACATGAAACCCGACCACGACAGAAAACATACTGAATGAAAAATAAAATATGAATGCAGCCAATAGTTCTACACACTGTACCATGCTCTCTAGACGTGCGAGACGACCTCTTTCAGAGGGAGCGGCAAAACTGGCAGGGGAGATGTCATGGAGAGCAACTAATTAACAGAACATAAGTAGTGCCTGGCCTTTTAAGAGAGCTGACTCAATAAAGTACAACGAAACAGGAAAGTTAAGCAACCAAAAGACTACGTAATACCAACTTCCCAAGGCAGCAACGTGTCACAGTTGGAGCCAATTGCCTTTCCTTTCATTTCAAATCTGTCTCCCTCCAGCATTGAGTCCAGCTGGTTTTAAACCATCTTTAATCAAGTCCCCCAGCTAGAACCAGCTGGGCATCATTATCGCAGACACATGGACAGAAACTCAAGCAGGAATCTGCCCCATTGACATTAAGTCCAGCCCCCTTTCTATTGTCAACAGCCACGACAATAATAATAAAATATTCTATTAATTTCATGATAATACTACTAATAATTATCCCACTAACCCATCGCCCATGTGAGACTGAGAACAACGCTCATCCATTTTAGAAGCATCTAGGTTGACCACACACGTATATGAGCTTCTGCAGCTGGATTTCCCACTAAGACCTATAATGAAGACACCATGGCCAGCAAAACCAAAATCACAGCAAAAGAACCAGTCCAGGATTTTATAATGCCAGACATGGTCCGGGACATCACCGCAGGATTAGTACCTGGATAAATTCTCTCCCATTCTGCCACAAACCGAAGATAAACAGCAACATATAAATGGATCTGAAGCACTGGACTAGTATGCCCTCTCAATACTCTAATCAAGGAAGGAGTATGTCTACGGGGTCTTGCCACAAATAGCAACATAAATATGCGAAACAAACCACGCACAGTTTGGGATTATGGCTAACACTGCATACAAGGAAAGTAGCCAGATGGATTTAATTTTAGTTTTACTGTATTTATATAATGATATTGTCTTTATAAATGTGATAAAAATGTTTTTGGGAATATTAAATTGTCATGTCAAGGAAAACAGTGTTTAAAAGATCCTTGTCCTCAGCCATCAAAAAGGCTTCCTTTGCCAGACATGTGACCCAAACAATAGTGGCGATCTGATGATGAGAGGGCATTACAGCCTACAGTGATGCAACTGAACGAGCTTAAGACTGTATTCAGCATCTACACATGTGGTAAATGGCCAGGAGAAATTGATCAGAGCATTGGGAAGACATGGCACGAGTCTGGTTTGAGAAAAGTGAACGTGGAAGAGCGGTCATTCGGGCCCCTCTTTATATGTTTCCGTAAGGGTACGCTACCACTACTGAAATAAAGTTTAATGGGCGATTCAAGCAACTGCACCTCCACCACCTCTATGGATCATTTGAGGGTAAAATGACCCTTGGGGAGTTACTGGGAAAACACACTTTCATCTGATCTTAGCACACACATGGAGAAATCTGACCTACTGTAGAAGCATTAAACTGGGAGGCAGTGAGGATATTCGACTGGGGGGGAGATCGTTTGCACGCAGTTGAACGTCCGAGTACCATGCCTCTGGTACCTCAGCACAGAGTGTTTGACCGCTTAGGCTAATGACAACGGGCAGAGTTTGAAAGAAGAGATTAAATATCAGCAGACTAAGCCAAGCCAAGCAGGGAGAAGCCTCCTCAACAGAAGTTTTCTACACTGAAAACACGCCACATGATGAAACTCCTTTGAATATCGTTCAGTCTTTTTTGAATGGTGCTTCCCGCACTCAATGCAGCCCCTTGGTTCATATTAATCAAGAAGGGAACCATTCTATCAACCATATTTTGGAGGCTATTTGAAGGGTTTCTCTTTTGAAACATTTTGGAGGAACTATTCAACCACAAAGCACTGCCATGCTTCTTCCCGAATAGGGATATAGAAATGTGAGTCAAAATGATGCAGAAAAGGATTCATTAAACACAAAAAAAGAGTAATGGTAACAGCTGGTCAGTACTTTCAGCAAAAACTCAACAGGAACTCTATCAGCACCTGAGCCTTGGAGTGATGTCACAGATCCCCCCCCAACCCTGAACAAAACGACAACCCCGGAGAGTCCCATGGAATTTCAGGAGCGAGGTAGGATGACTGACCAGATTTCGTCCCTGAGGAATCGTTAAAATCCAACAATGCATACAAAGAGCATGCCTACGCTGATTGGTGGTAATGCGGTTAAATGGTCCCGGGGGTCGTTTCATTTCGGCGATTAACAGGATACTTCTACTAATGGGGGTAGAACTGCACCAGCCTTGTTACTGTACTGATGAACCCGGTGGTGCATTTACCTGGTGCATGAGGTGATCAGGAAAGTTTAACAAACCTGATTTTTACTTTTCAAATCTGTGCTTCTTAGTTTATTAAAACAAACACTGGATTTCACACTTGTTAAACTCATCTTTGTTGGACAAAAAAAAAACAGCAAGAGGACACTCAGCTCCGTGACAACAAATAACGGAAGAATAAGTGAGATTACAACCAGACGCTGCAGTGCATTTTTAAAAACCAAGTGACTCTTAGTTTCTTAGGAGAAAAATGTCAGGTTTGTTCTTTTATATTGTCTTTTTTTATCAGTATTTTATCTAGTATAAATACAACGGGAAAAACCAAAGTTCTCAGCACAATCGTTCCTTTCCTCTGGGAAAGACCCCTGCACTTACTCATAACCAAGATAAGAACAAGGCTGAACCACCTCAATCCAACAGTAACCAGCCTCTCAAGAGGAGGCCATTAAGCCAACAAGCAGAAACCACACAGTAGTTATATTTACAGGTCACTGCCGAAGACCAATGGAATGTGATCCTTTGGTGAAAAATAATGATGGTAGGGACAGAAGAAATAAATGTCAGACACTAACAGAGGCCATGATGGCGAGGATCCCACCGATTTACAGCTGATGAAGAAAGAGAATGTGTTTTATTGGGAGATCTATCAAGAAGTGAATGCATCAGACGGATTCTCCTCGTTATTAGACAGTGATCAGAGACATCTGGAACAGAAAGGGCGAGAAAATCAAAGGAAACGAGCCAGATTTCTCAGAAAGTGATGCCCCGGCTGGAAACTTCACGATGCAGCATAACAATCACATGTTCAGCGTTTTACAATAACCGCACGATGCTGACGACCAGAAAGAGTTGGGAGCCCATGGCCCAGAGACAGAGAAGCCATGGCAAGCGAATGGCGGGCTCGCTTCTCCACTGTGATATGTGTGTGTGTGCGTGTGTGTGTGTGTGTATATATACATATATGTGCTTTTCTATTGGATAGACATATACTGTATAATAAAATAAGCCAAAGGCAAATTCTCACAGCGGAAGTGACGAAAATGACTGAGTTATTATGTACAGGAAGATATTTAATCACAGTTGGATACATTTATAGTGAAGCACAGAATTCTGGGATACACAGGGAGCCATTTCATAGTTGGAGCAAATGAATGAGAAGAATTAGGGCAGCCAAGTGTTTGGGGAAAGGATGTGTGCCCAGGGTAGCCCCTGAATCACTCTCGCCTCGGACGCATACCCACCACTTTTGAAACAGGGGGAGTGTGTTTTGCCTGTGTATTTCACTAAGACAAAAATAAACTAGCATTTAACATTTAAGATTTAAACATTTATGACCTTCATGGAATCAGAGGGCAGTACAACACCTGGTAGGATTAGAGGAAAATGGAGAAACTAGCAGGGGCATTTCCAGCATCGGGGCAGTGTGGAGGACGATTCCACCCCTTTTTTTTGCAGCAAAACCAGGACTCCCCCAGGAAGACTCCCTGTGGTCTAAGCTCGCTCACTACTGACCACCCCTATGGACACCACCGAACCCAAAACCAGGCCATAGCACATCTCATGCCTACTGCCCTTGATGTAATGCAGACAAAAACATATTTTTACGTTGAAAGTGAATCAAAACATGTTTGAGGAAATCTATCCCTTGCAGACATTTGGGCGTGGGAGATATCTAAAACAATAAACATCTTTGTGTTTAAGAGCTTTGCTGAAAACTTCTGAACCTCCTGCCAGAAAAAATCGTCCCTTTGGAACTGCCCTGGTTTAACGGACAGAAAAGTCCTGTTGATATGCAAATCTGAGGTTAACAAACGGTCCTCTCTCATTTCAACGGCATAATCGCCATTGTTCTCAAGCGTAAGCGAGATCCCAAGATCTTACAGGGAGAAAAACAGCAGTCCCAAACTGGCCCGGGCTGTCAGAGATGCTGAAACTCCTGCAGCATGTACGTCACCCTCCACCTGGTCACTCGCAGCATGTCCACTGCCTTCCCTGCGTGCGCTGGGCCTGGATTTTCCTTTCCGCTCTCGGATCTGTGGGCAGGGTCAGTCGAGCCCTGGGTCGAATCGAGCAAGCAAGCAAATGGCAGGCGGGCGTAGCTATGGCAACAGACAAGAAGGTGTCTGGATCACGGATGGCTGTCACCTAACAAAAAAGCTGCCTTGTGCCCAGATGGCCTGGCACAGGTGACTGCTATCAGTCACCGCCGGAGCGTAGCAATACACAGGCAAGGAAAGACCAAGCAACGGGAGAAGCACGACTGACTATTAAATTAGCAATACCACAAATGACATATTTTAAATAAGAAATTCAAAATATCATTCAAGTACCCTTTCTTACGGTGGCCTTGCTAATTATTTATCAACTCTACTACAGGCAATATGCATGCGAAATATAAATACTGCATTACATTTAAGCTGATGAATAATCTGTCTGCAAAATGTCCATGTTTTAGCAATATCAGATGAAATTCATATTGCCCAGTATCTGAAGATGTGACTTTATTCTACAGTAAGACTGGCTGTCCTTACAAGCTACCTGTGGATGTCCTTGGAGAGCACTGGAGTGTGCATCTCAGCCAGGGCACGGGACATGCGACAGATAGAGGAGAGAAGCGGGAGAAAACCTCTCGAAATGCAGCAGGAAACACTCCAGCAGCGTTTGTTCATGTCTGTCTGTGCTGCTCAATACCTGTGTGCCCCAAGAAGGCAAATTAGCCAATCAGCTCAATTAAAGCACATGGCCCCCATCAACTTATAGAATGAAGAAAGACAGAATATCACCCTGTTAAATGATAGCAGGGAGAAGACAAGGAGGACAAAGCATCCACCCAACGAATGAGCTGAATGTCATATGGACAGCTATCTGAGACCTGAATATCAAAGATTAATATGTTCCTCTGGAAGATAAGCAGAGGCAGGCCAACGGGATTAACCAGCAAAAACTTCGGACTGGGCGATGCAGATGCCGCTCACACTTGTTTTGGCTGGTTTAATAATTAATCGCGGACAGCAGTGTAAACAGAGGCATGGGCAGAGAGTCAACATTAGCTGGAATGGGGCGCACATTCGAGAAAGGAGCATGACCGTGGGCTGCGTCGCTGTCCTGCACCCTGTGTCGCCGTCCTGCGCTCTGCGTCGCCGTCCCGCGCCCCGCGTCGCCGTCCCGCGCCCTGCCTCGCCGTTCCGCCCTGCGTCATCCCTCCGCTCGCATAAACCGCAGGTGCTTTTCACACGTCTGTCGAGAGCGTCTGTAGTCCTTCTTTGCCCGGGTGTAACACTTCCACGCACATTCACGGAGTAAAAATACCCCCTCCACGTGACGTCACCAGCCACCACAGCAGTCTGCCAGGCCAGTCGCCATGAAGAAACTCAACTGATTAAGCTCAGAGGACGCAGCTGTAAGAAGTGTGCAATAAAAAAGGATCCTAACCATATACTTCTTATACATACTATATTATGATATCAAATCATGTTTAAAATAAACATAATCAATTAAAATATAATTACTCCTCTGTCAGACTGCACCATGAGTGATGAGGCACAAGGTCAGCCAAATCCTTACAGCTAGATATAAATTAATTTAGGTTCCTGGCTAGTTAAACACATGATGTCACTCTTAATCACTGCATTAATCTCTGCTATTCTTAGAAGAACATCTATTATACTGTTTTCCTTTATGAATTCTGATGAATTACTGGACATTATATAGATCTCAGTATCTGAGAGGGTTCCCTCATCTAACAAGTAGGGCTGCCCC
>JAODKM010000058.1:30090709-30105845 GCA_026780845.1 Petrocephalus sullivani | reverse complement strand
GCGGCCGACCCGGGGGGGGGGGGAATAAAAAATGATTCGGGAAGCGAGGCCACTTAATCTGTTCTGCCCCCACACCCGCCACCCAAACCCCCCCAACTATGGGGCCCCCCCCCCCCCCCCAGATATCAGCCAAACAAACTCTCATTGTCTGCCACAGCACAGCCCCCCCTATCCCATTCAGTGCCCCCAGACTCCCTCAGAGCCCCCATATTCTCATATCTACCCACCCAATACTGGCCCCCACAGTGATGAGATTTCTGGGTTTCTGCCATTTCGAGAGGTGGGCAGACGGCTCATCAGCGGTCAGTGAAAGATCCTCCTGCCACGATGACGTCATGGAGTCCTGAACATCGTGGTCTTTACTTTTATGTGGGTCTTACCTCATTGTGGTCTTTACCCTCATTTGGATCTCATCAAGATGGTATATGCAAAAACTAAAGAATCCCTACATATCTACACTCATATTGATACAAATCGCGAATAAAGTGTCACTTCATTTCTTTCACATAGATCTTACCTCCTTGTAGGTCTTACCTTCTAATGACCATGATGCCCCGACCTCCCCAGTGCTCCATCATGTGACCATGGTGCAGGTGCCTCTCTCTTAAAACCTGCTATATTCACTCAGTGGCAAAGCCATTGCATGTCCTCCCCCTGTTTGTCATATGCACTAGATATCAAAATATCTACACACCCATCTAGTCTGTGTTGCCCCGAGGCCTGAAATGAAAACTACATGAGGCATGGCAACTTGAAAATTCACAGCAGAAACAGGATACTCGCCACTCCGGGCATGTAACAGCCTTTTCAAATGTTCTCTACAATCCTGGGCTGTGGGTTCGGCTGGAAGATGGAAGTCAACTGTCACTAAAAAGAACACCCAGTCTTGTCTTAATTATGCGAGAAGGAACACGGAATGTCCTGAAACCATTAGGGAAAAGTCTCCTGGACTGGCTATACCAAGGCAGAACCTTTTGTCCTGACTTCCAAAAGATGTGTCAGGCCTAACGCCAACAGAGGCCATCACCTAGAGCATGCAGTACCTACTGTCAGGCCTAGAGGTGACATAAGGGACTGTTTATTTGGGGCCAGAGTTCTGGTCATGAGAGAAGGGGAGGAAATAGCTCCAAATACAATTTTGGAGGAAAAGCTACTGTCCCTGTGGGAAAGCTGAAGTTAAAGAAGAATTTCACCTTTCAACATAACCATGCTCCAAAGCAAAAATCTTAAATCACCAAGAAACGGCTGGAAAAATGATGATGTCCTGAGATGGCCGAGTCAGTGCCTCAGTGCCTCTCAGTATCTGTGGACTGGCCTAAATAGGAATCGCCCACGGAAGACTCCCCCTACAATCTGATTCCACAAAGCAGCTGGAGAAAAGAGCAATAACGGAGATGTGATTATTCAGGGGAGACCAATCCAAACAGACCTACTGCTGCTATTAAAGTATTGATTAAATTATAAATCAGATTAAGTTTATTTTTTATTTCTCAAAAAATCCTTTTGCCTCACTACTATTGGCTACAGCTCTTAGTAAAATAAAAAGGTTTGTGATTTGTCAGTTTAAGGAAATATCCAAATGTGTATATTTTCCATGTGTATATTGTGTACAATATATCATTTTCACATATTGCAGAGCATACTGCATCATTTCTTGTTAGTTTTTTTCCCTCAGAAGAAAATGCAGCTCCTTTGTCACGTTTTTCAGTACTGCAACTTTTTTTGAGTAGGATAATGTATGTAATCAATTCATGTAACTTATTCAGTTTCCTTTTGGCACATCATTTTGACTCCTGGTCTATAGAGCGGACTCTTATGTAAGCCACACCGAATCCAAAACATACTCTGTAGCTTCGATTTTTCACATGAAATAATACCTTTCCAAAATAACCCTTCTGTTAAAGTGCACTCAGCCCTTCCTGTGGGCTAATGCATTATAATTAGTACAAATTAGCCAAGCTAGAGGTCACAGGCATCAAATAGAAATTCATTTTGCAGGCCCTTTTGAATCCGTAGGATTCCCAGGACTTTGTCACGTTCATCATTGATCTTTCAGCAGCCGGCTCTGGTTTCTCGAGGTTGAGTACGCTGCAGAGTTTGCCAGGCAGCGAGGATCTGCCCTGAATGCGAGATGCAGGAGTGTGAAAGCTCGGCGCTCACCGTCAAGATGTGCAGGTACCCCTGTCTGCCAATGGAGCAGCCAATGAAAGAGAGGTCAGTTGATGCAGGTATACCTGTACTTATTTCTCATATCTTTGCCAGCATATAAATCTTGCTAGAAGCCAAGCACACGCACACAGAAGCAGGACGCTGTTCTTTGCTGTGTGCTGCGTCTCTGCAGTGGGGAGGTGGACCCAAATCTGGCTGCTAATGTTCATCATACTATCTTCTTATCAGCACAAGACATTTTGAATGACTTCATGAGCATTTAAAAACAAAGCAAAGGTACTGAAATGTTTTGTGTGCGGTGTGTTTGGCTTGTGCGAGTGTGAGTAGGGCTGGATCTACCTTTTCAGGCGCCCAAAGCACAGCTATGTTGGGGAGGCCTTCCTGCCAAAAAACCTGATGGTCGTTTCACTTCCTTGGCAATGCAGGCAATTCAGAGGCCGTAGGCAACTACCTACTATGCCTCTGGCTAAAGCTGGCCGTTTTTCTGCCTCCATATAAACTCTTTAATTTGATATATATGTTGTTATTTTTTAAGTTTAAGCAATTACTCCTACTTATAAATTATATATATGAATATATAGTAGGGGCAGCCTGATGGTGCAGTGGTTAGTACCGTTGAGTCTCTGCCATACTGTCATGTGTCATCGTGGGGTTTCCTCCACATACTCCAGTCACCCTGCCCGCCCCCCCTACCCCCCAACCGAAATCCAAAAATAAATGAAGGTGATTTGGAGTTGCCAAATTGCCTATAGGTGTGCATGTGTGGGTGAACAGTGTGTGAGTGTGTCCTGTGACAGGTTGGCACCCCATCCTAGGAAGCTGCCTAGCTTGCCAATGCCTGGATCTGGCCCTGTGTATGAGTCCTACCAACTATACCCCGTCAGGGAGCTGCAAGTGATCAGAAAGGACTCTGCGCTCTGCCCCCGTGCCCTGGCGTGAGGGTTAAGGGCGTGCTTCCTGCATAGACGTTGTGTGTTCCCTGTTGATCGGACACAGTGCTTACTGGGCTGTATCCCTTTACTGGGCAGCTCCATGTGTGGGACTCCCTGCCCTGTGGATGGAGTGAGCTGCAAGGTCACCAGGATGTCACACGTGGAACAGAACACCTTTCTTCACTATATAAAAGTCTGCACTTGTGACACAGTAACTAAAGTAAGGTTCAGCTGCCAGATAAACAGCTCCACCCCTAAGGCTGCTAGACTGGGGGTCAGGGTTCCATTGAGGCAGCATGCAAATCCTCAACTGGGCCATCCAGGGGTTTCCACGGAGGCCATCTGGCATTACTGCTGAAGCCTCGAGCAGAACATTTCTTTGATAAAAGTTGCTGCTGTCCATTCTTCTGGGATTAGTTAATTCCTCTTGCAATTACCATCATAGCAAATCTGTATTACTGATACAATATTACCCTGTAATACTCATATACACTAGTGGCCAGAATTGAGGAAACACTCAAAGTTTCAGAGAGTGCAGAACTGTTGCTCCAGTTACTAATTTAATCGTCCAATGTATGATACTTGTACCAGGACATTTCTGAGGGATGTGAATTTGCCTGACCTCCCAATTAGGCTGATGTAGCGAAATTGAAACATGTAGCAGTATTCCAGAATTCCAAGGTAAAAGTATAAAGCTTTTTTTTTCCCAATCAATCCAGAAGCATCTTTGTGTATCTTTAATAAAATGTACATGGTAAGGAAATGAGTGGAAGGGAGATATCTTAATTGGTCAGAGTTGGGCGCTGCATCAGCGCCTCCTACAGCCCAGCAGCGAGAGACCTACTGCTTCCCCAGATGGCACTGCATGGCTGGGAATGCATACTGCCTTCAGGGCATCTTGGAGGCTATACGGAAAGCAGAGCCTGATACGTAATGTGAGACAACTAAATTACCATGGGGAAAATAAATAGCTTGAGTATGATGCCGTATGATTTATAACGTGCTCCCCTTTGCTGCTATGCTTTGCTTTCGCAGAGGCAGTCACACACCATGCTTGACACAACTAAGAGTCCCACTTTTCACAAATGATCATTAATCCCCACCCCCCCATTCTCTGTTCTGCTTTGGATCATGAGTTTATGGGTGAAGTATAACAAAAAACATTTACATGGGTCTGATGAAGTTCAGGAGTCAACTACTGTCTCACAGTCATAAAATTGTGCGTGCAGAAAATTGGGAGTTCGTTGGGAAAAATGGTAAATCAGGAGTACAGTGGGAAGAGGGCTGGGGAAATCAGGAGAGTTGGCAGGTTGGGGCTGGATTGTTGCATAAAACCGTGACGATGAATATCACAGAATTAGGATATCTTACTGTCGATTCCATGTTTGTGGTTCCTGCTCATCACTCAAAGACCTGATTGTCAGTGTCAACTGGGGCCCAAAGAAGCAATATCTGCTGGGAACTGCCTGTGTCTGGGGGTGAAGTCTGGCTCAACAGGTTAGGTCTCTGTTCCTATGATCAAACGGGTGCTGGCTCAAATCTGAGAGGCCGGTATTCTGATGTTGCCACTTAACCCCCAATTGCGACAGGGGCACTGGACCCTGTGAAAAGACAATTTCCCCACTGGGACGAATAATGTGTCGCTATTCTATTTGCCCTGCCGCACCTTTCCCTCCATCCATCCCATACTTCCATGTGTGCCCTCAGAGACTCTACCCGCAGTCGGCATCCTTCTGGGTAATGATATAAGTTCTTGCCGGGAGTATAACATGCACAAGTCAATCTATTTGCATCTACAACATACAGAGCTGTAGAGATAACGTAGCTTCTTATGATCTTCAGTCCCATGTACTCCAAGGCTACAAAACTAACCCAACCCAGGTTGTTCATTCCCTGAAATATACTCAAACATAAATCTCAACCCATGTGCGCCTGCAGCTATACTCCAGTACGCACTGTGCGTATCATTGGTATTTAGACTTGTTATTATTTGGGTAACATTACATCTGTATTTTTTTTTACATTATTATGTCTGTAACAGAAACATAAAATTAGAAATAAGGCTGCACAATTCAGGGTAAAATTTTAATCACTGTTTTTCACATAGAATCAAGATCACTATTTTCTCTCATGATTCTTAAGCAATATATTTCTCTATTTTTATTTATGAAGATGGAACAAACAATATGTAGAGATGCACAATATGTCAGTTAACATACCAATACTGCAGGCTGATATTTTGGGCGATATTTAAACACCAGAGCTAAAGATACAACTACTGAAATAATGGAGGTGATTGCAAGAAATGCTAAACATAATCCTTGTCTGCTCTTTATAATACCTGCTTTTCTATCCCTTCTTCCTGTCCCGTGGTGAAACGCAGTCTTATTACAACAGGTGTTTTCGTATGGAGGGGGCTATCCTGAGATAAAATTCTGCAAGGCCCCTATCTCTACCCCCTGACACATGCCCTGATTATTATTATGCGGACAGTTTTAAAGCAGATTACCTACTTATAAAGGGGGGGGGGGCATTATCTGTATAACAAGATAACATTTGTTCCACTGTTTATCACATTCACAGTCTTGTGCCATCAAAGCCCTGATCTGTTATGTTCTTAAAACCCATAAATTACCACCAGTAAAATCAGCAGGTAACAGACAGGCCATTCATGGCCTGAAGGTACCACCCTATCTGGCATGGGTTTATTTGATTAGTAATACATCACCATTGGCTTGGAGTACACTGGAGGGAGTCACACTTGATTGTCAGGGGTGGGACTGTCCATCCTCCGTTATGACATCAACTAGGTGGAGATGAAGGCGAGATGGCGTATGCCCAAATGGTGTATGGGTTTTATACCAATGACAGCCAACCAACATCGTTGTAGGTATGCAGAGTATGGTGATGCAAAAAACAAACACTGAAGCTTCAATGAAAAAGGAAGACACAAGTGCAGAGCAAGCGATTAATACTCCAGACCATAAATCACACACCCAGCCACTCCTTAGAAATGGGGATGTTAATCAGTGCAGCTGTCATTGACAGAAACCTCACTACCCTCTGTAACTGGCACTCAGATATACCTTACTTCCCACTGTCCCTGTCATTCACAGCTCACTATTCACTGTACCTGTCACTCACAGATAGCTCACTATTCATTGCACCCATCACTCACAGATAGCTCACTATTCACTGTACCTGTCAGTCACAGATGACTCACCAGTCACTGTACTTCTCATTCACAGATACCACTACCCCTTGTAAATGGCATTCAGAGAACAGTTACTCACTGTTCTCTTCAAATAAAATAAAATGAACCGACATGTATTGTCCTCACATGGATTAAATCCTCGACTTTAATGTGAATAATTTTCATAAAAATGTCTTTCCTTTTGATAAAAAATCTCTCTTCTTTTGACCCACTCAGTTTGTATTCCACCTCCACCATAACAGAAATTAGTATTTAAGTTAAGTAAAGCTACAAGGGGCTCAGTGGATCAGCGTGTTTCCCTCTCGCCCCCGCAGCAGCACATTAACCGTCATACACAGGAACAGCTAATTAAACTCATTAACGATCTGCATATGCACAGCGGCACTCTAAACTCACTTCCCATCAAGCAGCAGGGCAGTTCAAGGTCGGACTGTGTGATAATTAGGAGGTGCAGATAAGGCAGGGCGAGAAAATGACTCAGGAGGGGGCCTGCAAGGTGGGGGGTAGGGGGCTTGTACACTCCCCTTTGCCCAGCCCATTGACAGGCTATCATGTAGGGTATGACTTTACAGTGCATCTCATATTGATGAAACATGGAGTGAATTTCACTCCATCTCCGGAAAATACAGAAACATAAATGTATTTCTCAGGGTTTACTGTCATTGTGAATATATGTGAAAATATGTGGAGCCATCTGTCTGTTATGAGGTAGCCTCACCTTTGTGGAACTGTGGTTTGGGCAGTCTCTTTAACCTGTGGTAATACCTTTTGTTTGGCCAGTCTCTTCAATGTATGAGAGTGTCTCCCTTGTTTAGGCAGTCTTTCTGGTGTATAGGATCGTCTCCTTTGATTGGGCAATCTCTCTGACAGATGGGATTCTCTCATTTGGACAGTCTCTTGGACAGTCTGTCAAATATATGGGATAGTCTCCCTTGTTTGGACAGTCTCCCTAATATATAGTATTGTATGTCTTGTTCGGGCAGTCTCTCTTATATATGGGGTTGTCACCATTGTTTGGGCAGACTCTCTAATATATGGGATTGTCTCTCTTGTTTTTCTGGTCTCTGAGATGTATGGGATTGTCTCTTTTGTTTGGGTGGTCTTTCTGATGTACTTAGCTCGGTAGGTAAGAATACTATCTTTCAATGCCACTGTACCCTGAGAACAAATGCACTCCTTTGGCCACTACCCCTCCAAAAGGAGAAACTTAAGAGCTTGCTGTCCCTCATCCAGAACTCTGTGGCTCAGCATGAGTATGTACTCTGTGAACCACAAGCCTCCCTCCCTGTGCTTCATGGGATAGGCTCTGGGATCATGACCATGCTCTACTGAATAGAAAGTTGGATGGAAAATGGATGGATACTTCCCCCCATGGCTGGTATTGATCACTGACATTACAGACATCATTAAAATATACACAAATAATGTGAATTGTGAACACATGTTTATATTAATGTAGTTATAATAACTATACAAATTAACTATATATTAGGGTGACCAGATAATCCGTGTCATCCCGGACACTTTGAGCTAGGACAGGATTTGTAAACTACTATTCCAATTAAAAGGACCCGAATTTCACTTAAGCGCTGCGTTCTTGCTGTGTGCTGATTGGTCAGTCTCCTATAAGCATTCGTGTGTCACTAATGTTAATTTGGAACAGCTGGATGAGTCTTTCAATCAAGGAAACAAACCAGTCAAAGCACAAGAAGAACTGAACTATTTAGCTAAGCACAGGAGCCTTTCAGGTTTAAAGTAGTTTGTAAAACCTGAAATAGCTCAAAGCATCCGGGATGACATGGATTATCTGGTCACCCTACTATATATATTATACTATAACAAATTAAAAATATAACTGCTGGTCTCATACAGTGAGCATGAAGCCCACATGCCAAGGAGGAAACAGTTAAAATGGCAGATATGCTGAGGCGACACAGTACTACAGCAAGGAACTGCGTATGACAGGTTAAAGGTACAGCTTCCTCTGGTTTCCTCGATCTTGATCGTGTGCGCTCACCTAGTGGCGGTTTTTAGAAATGACGCTGACCTTGAAGGCAGCCGTAAATGCCGCAATTTTCATTTCAATGACTGCCTAAATGCGCCCAAATGCTGTACTTTACGTTCTCGAATTTGAGGAGCCATCTGCTTCTTTTTATTATTCTTCTTTTTCTTCCTATTATTATTATTACTCAAATAAGATGCAGCTTAAGCGTTGGGATATGGAAACCATACAGATTATTCATAAGGTAATAAAACTGTTACATAAATGTAAAAAAGTTATGTAGATTTGTTTCGAATTGAAAATCTCACGCCAGCCAGCCGACCAAAGTTGACAATACTGCTGTGGGATAGACCCGAATAGGACAAGCGATTACAGAAAAGGGATAGACGGAAGAATAAAAATAATGGTTATTATTATTATTATTATTAGTAGTAGTATTGTTGTTATTATACATTAACTGGTCAACTGGTTCATTGTTTAATCATAAAATTGTAATTAATTTCGGGCGTCGAGCACCAATATACAATATACAAGCACTCCCGTGCTACGTCATATGCCAAAACTTCCAAAAATGTTGAATAAAGTCTCATCACAGATTTGTATTTGCATGGAATCCTGCCATAAAAGACTTAATCCTCTTACGCCGTGCTCTAAGTTGGGACAAAACAGGTGCAGGTATTCCCCCTTGTTATCCAGTGCCGGCAGACTGTTGTGGGAGCAGATGGTATTATTCGTTTTACTGGCTCTATCGCCCTCCACTGGTCTATTCGGGAATTTTTAACGCAAAGACTTGTGTATTTGTTAAATTATGGAAAAAGTTTTCACTGGAAAATCATATCTGTTGTTGTTTTTTTATCAATACTCCTTAAAACAGAAGTGTGAATTGTAAATAATTGTATCTATCCATCTCTCCAACCATCCAATTTCTGCCAGGGTTGCAGGGGCAGCCATCTGAGCAGGGATTCCCGGAACTCACTCTCCCCAGTCACCTTCTCCATTTCCTCCAGGAAGATATGCTTTTTCGCGTAATTGTTGATGCTGCCCTGATCCCACTCCATTATTTCCCCACTTGTGAACAAGATCCCAAGATACCCTGCTTGAGGTAGTAACTCATCCTCAACCTGTAGTGGGCAATCCTCCCTTTTAAGGTTTAGAACCATGACTTCAAATCTGGAGGTGCTGATCCTCATCGCGGTCACTTCACACTCAGCTGCACACTGCCTGGAAGTAACAGCTCAATGAAGCCTACAGGACCATATAATTTGCAAAAGCATGAGGTGCAATCCTGAGGTCACAGGACCGAACACCCTCCACCCCTTGGCTATAGTTAGAAATTCTGTTTCCCCCTTCTGAGTTGCCAGAATCTCTTTGTGGCCAAACAAAAGTCATTTTCCATGGCCTCTCTGAACTCCTCCTACACCAGTTTGTGCTTTCACAACTGCCAAAGCTGCACTCCGCTTGGACTACCAGTACCTGTCAGCTGCCTTCCACAAGCTAACCAAGTTCAGAAGGCCTTCTTGATGGCTTCCTTTACTGCTGGTGTCCACCACCGGGTTTGGGGGTGGGGGTCAGGGAGCACTAGCAGCCTTACGGCTTCAAGTCTGCACAGCCGCTTCTGCAATGGAGGCCGGAAACATGGCCCATTTGGATTCAATGTCTGCAGCCTCCCTCAGTAGGGAAGTTCTGCCGAAGGTGAGATCTCCTAGACAGGGGTCTCTGCCAGACACTCCCAGCACGTGCTCACTATACATTCGGGTCCACCAGGTCTGTCTAGCAGTTTCTGCTGCCATCTGATCCTACTCACCTCCAGGTGGTGATCAGTTGACAGCTCAGCTCCACTCTTCACCCAAGTGTCCAAGACATACGGTTGCAGGTCTAATGATACAACTATAAAATCGATCATCAAACTATAGCAAATGGTGTTCTGGTGCTAGGTGCGCTTAAGAACACTCTTGTGCTGAAATGTGGGGTTCACCATGAACAAACTGGCTAGCACAGAAATCCAACAACTGAGCACCACTTGGATTTACTTCGGCTGGCCATTCCTCCCAGTCACACCCTTCCAGATTTTACTGAAGTTTCTTACATGAGCATTAAAGTCCCCCAGGAGAACAACGGAGTCTCCAGAGGGGGCACCTTCGAGGACCCCACCGAAGTTCTCTAAGAAGGCAGGATAACCTGAAATGATGTTTGTTGCATAGGCATAAACAACAGTCAAAGCCATGCCTCTCACCCAGGGCACAGAAGAATAGTGTCCAACTCCAGGAGTTTGGTTCCTGTGCTTGTGCTGTGCATTGAGGTGAGCCTGACTATATCTAGATGGTATCCTCCCACATTAGCCCAAGCTCCTTAACAAATGATTGGGCTGCCACGCAGATGGTCGGCCTACATGAGGGTAGACCCATGTAACTCTTTCGGGCTTTGGCCAGCTGGGCCCCATGGGTAGAGACCCGACCCCCAGGCATTCGCTGATGAGATCCTTCCCTGGCTTGGGTCCAGGTTGGGACCCAGTTTTCCTATTCTGGATGAGGTTTCTTGTGCCATGTTGTTTTTTTTTATCACCATGAAGGTTGTTTAAATCACTCTTAGTCTGTCCGCTCACCTAGGACCTTTGTGCTTTGGGAGAACCTACCAGTGACAGCTGCCCCCAACAATGTATACTATATGGATAAAAGCATTGGGACACCTGGCCATTACACCTACAATAACTTTTATCACATCCTAAATCCACATCCACATCCACATACTAAATCCATAGGCATAAATATGGAGTTGGTCCCCGCTTTGCAGCTACAGTATAACAGCTGCCACTCTTCTGGCAAAGCTTGCCATAAGATTTTGGAGCGTGTCTGTGAGAATTTTTGCCCAGTAGAGCATTTATGAGGTCAGACACTGATGTTGAACTTGAAGGCCTGGCTCTCAATCTCCATTCTGGTTCATCCCAAAGGTGTTCAATGGGGTTGAGGTTAAGGCACTGTGCAGGCCAGTCAAATTCTTCGACTCCAAACTTATCCAAACGTGTCACTCAACCAAGGACCTCCTACAAAGTCTCCCCACAAAGTTGGAATAGAATTGTCTAGAATGTCTTGGTATGCTGAAACTAAGGGGCCTAGGCCAACCCCTAAAAAACAACCCCATGCCATTGTTCCTCCTTCACCACACTTTACAGTTGGCACTATGCAGCCAGGTAGGTAACACTCTCCTAGCATCAGCCAAACCCAGTCTCATCTATCAGACTGCCCAACAGATAAGCGTGATTCCCCGTTCCAAAGAAAACATTTCCACTGCTCTAGAGTCCAGTGGTGGCATATTTAACACCACTCCATTGGACGCATGGCATTTCACTTGGTGATGTGAGGCTTGCATGCAGCTGCTCGGCCATGGAAGCCCATTCCATGAAGTTCTGGGCGCACAGTTTTTGTGCTGGGGTTAAAGCCAGAGGAAGTTTGGAAGTCTGCAGTTATTGAGTCAACAGAGAAAGGTTATAATAGTTTTGCATTTTTTCATTAGTTTTTATTTTTATTTCATTTTCACTTTTTGTTTTGATTAAGTTTTTATTAGTTTTAGTGTTAGTTTTAGTTTTTTGTAATATAAGGTATTTGGCAAAGGCGCGATTGAAATAGGTCAGAAAAAATATTGTACAATAAAAAGCCAAACTACACTATTTTCAAAAATGTATTCACTTAGGACAAACTAGGACAACTATCCACCAAAGAAAAAGAAAACCAAACTATAAAAGATATGTGTCAGTCAGTGTGTATGTGTGTGCATGTGTCTCCCGACTTTAACCGCTGCGGCCCGCATGATAGATGGACAAATCAACAAGTTAAAAGGTGCTTTTCCACTGCACCAGGTACTGTTCTTTTTGTACTTTAAGAAAGTACCGAAATTACGGTGCTTCAAAGTATTGGTTTTCCATTGGCATAAAAAGAGGTACCAGTGCTTAATGACATCACAACGCGAGGTGGGTTTTTTGGTACTGAAAAATGGCTGTAGTATATTATACAGTTGGATGATGTGCAATGTTAAAACTAACCTCGCACATTATGCACATGCAGTTCTTACGTCGTTAGTCAGCTCGATTGAGATCAGGCTTTTTCATACCTTCATACTGTATGGTCATTATAGAGCAGGGGGTTAAAGTTTCACTAAAACATTTTTAGTCTGGCAAATGGAAAAAAAACTTAGCTAGCTTTGCTATTTTAATGTTTATTCCTTTTATAGATTATGTAATATATGTTGAATAAATTTGTTTAAAGTTTACCTCCGCTATTTTTCGTCATCATTTTCATCCTTGCTGATTAAATCACTCCTAGACAGGTTTGCGAGAAATTTATGTTGAACAACAAAATAATGCCATGCTGTCCTAGTATATTATACAAAACTAGCAACTACTTTACGTGGTCTGTCACTTCCTGGTTGAGTTTCTGTTGTTTTTGTACATTTCCACTTTGTAATAATACCATTTACAGTAGACTGTGGAATAACTAGCAGAGAAGAAATTTCATGAACTTGTAGCATTCTCTCAACAGCGCCACGCTTGAATTCACTGAGCTTTTCAGAACAACCCATTCTTTCACAAATGTTTGTAAACCTGACTGCATGGTTAGGTGCTTAATCCTGTACACCTTTGACAATGGAGTGAATGAAATATCTGAATGCAATGGTTAAGCGTTGTGTCCATAGAGTGTAGCTCCTAGGATCACATAGACCTACAGTATGGTGATTCATAGGAGGGGGGATAATAATTGTATCTTAACCTAGTTTAAATTGTTATAATGTGAAATGGATGAACATGTTAATTTTAGTTGAAGCTGTATAACTACTATATATTTATTTTCCTATCCGAGGCCTCACACACCAGATCATGTTTACAGGATGCTGTGTGGCTCAGTGACTTAGGACACTATGCCTGTGATCAGGAGGTTGCTGCTTCAAATCATGGTACACTGGGAACATCATTGGGCCCTTGAGGAAGGTCCGTACCCCCAATTACCCCAGAGATTGGTTAATCCTGGTTACATCTAAATCATGTCTATGGACATGGGTGCACATAACTAGTGAGCAAGTACGCATTGGCCATATGGAGCGATATGTGTGTCCATTTCTTCTCATAGCACCGCAAATACGTATTTATGGTATGTGCATTTTTGCTGTTATGACAAGAAATCACTTTATTCCGTGAAAGAAGTACAAATCAGTCACATAAAATCTAAAATACACTGTAATTTCTTGTCACAACGGCACAAATTTGATTTAATTACAGCATTCAGCAGTCTTCTTTGGTAGGGGTCTATCAGCATGCCACATCTTAACAATATGTGCCCACTCTTCCTTGCAAAAGTGCTCAAAACCTGATTGTGAGGGCATCTGTGCACAGCCCTCTTCAGGTTGCCCCACAGATTTTCATTTTGAATTTAGGTCTGGGCTCTGGCTGGGCCATTCCAAAACTTTATTTTTCTTCTGGTGAAGCCATACTGTTGATGATTTGGATGTATGCGTGGGGTTATTGTCTTCCTGAAAGGTGAAATTCCTCTTCATCTTCAGCATTCTAGCAGACAGTTGAAGGTTTTGGCAAAAATTGGCTGGTATTTGGAACTGTTCATAAATCCCTCTGCCTTGATTAAAGCCCCAGGTCCAGCTGAAGAAAACCCCCCCCCAAAGTATGATGCTGCCACCACCTTGCTTCACTATGGGTATGGTGCTCTTGTGGTGATGTGCAGTGTTGTTTTTGTGCCAGACATACCTTTTGGAATTGTGGGCAAAAAGTTCAACCTTGGTTTCATCAGACCAGCACTTTTCCCCACATACCTTTGGGAGACAATGTATTTTTTTTCTCAAAATTAAGCTGGGCCTGGATGTTTATTTATAAGAAAAGGCTTCCGTTTTATGACCCCAGCCTATAGTCCAGACACATGGAGAATACGGGAGATTGTCACATGTAGTACACCACCAGCACTTGCCAGAAATTCCTGCAGCTCCTTCAGTGTTGCTGTAGGCCCCTTGGCAGCCTCCCTGACCAGTTTCCATCTTGTCTTTTCATCAAATTTGAAGGGACCTCCAGTTCTTGATAACATCACTGTTGTCCCAAATTTTCTCCACTTCTTCATGACTGTCTTCACTGTGTTCCATGTTCCATCCTTCTCCTGAATGATACCTTTCAACATTGAGATCCATTTGATGCATTTTATGCTCTCTGCGGACCACGGCTTTTGCTGTAAGATACAACTGAGTAAAGTCAGGAAAATCCTACAATTACTAATACAGCTGAACTTTATTTGCCGTTAATCAGGATCATGTTAATTGATGGCAGGTGTGTACCCAAAAATACTGCTTCAACAAAGTATTAGTTTGGTGGGTGCACACTTATGCAGCCAGCTAACTGTACTTTTTTATTTTTTATATTTTTCCCCCTAACAGATTTGATTGTTTTACAATTGAATTGTACAGCTTATAGGTCACATTTAAGGTGAGAAAAGTTTTGAAATGATGCATTATGGTCATATTAAGTACATCAGCGGTGTGTATGCTTTTTATATCCACTGTAACCGCGTACCAGTTATGTACATCTGTGTCTATAGTCTATGAGAGATAATAAGAAGAAAGAAGGAAATTCAGCCAACTCTATACATACAATTGTGTGAAAGAGACATGAGCATGTGGCTGGGTAACCATAAACAGAGAGATACAGTAGATAGATAAACACTATATATACATATATATATATAAAACATATACACAAACACCGGCCACTTTATTAGGCACACCTGTCCAACTGCTCGTTGACGCAAATTACTGATCAGCCAATCACATGGTGGC
>JAODKM010000058.1:30077488-30088088 GCA_026780845.1 Petrocephalus sullivani | reverse complement strand
ATGTGGTGGAATGGGAGATTCGCATCATGGATGTGCAGCCGACAAATCTGCAGCAACTGCGTGATGCTATCATGTCATTATGAACCAATATCTTTGTTTCTATCTAATGTTTCCAGTACCTTGTTGAATCTATGCCACAAAAGATTAAGGCAGTTCTGAAGGCAAAAGGGGGCTCAACCCGGTACTAGCAAGTTTTACCTAATAAAGTGGCCGGTGAGTGTGTATATATGTGTATGTATGTGTGTGTATATATATATATATATATATATATATACACACACACACACACACACACTATTAAGTCACTGTAGTATCCATTATATCTATATTCATTCTATCATTCTATGCATCTTGAATATTACTGCCAATCTGACACAAGTTACATAGACTTTTCTTCGCTAGTTAAACTTCAGCACAAAGTGTGGCCCCGCTCCATTATTCCATCAATTTCCTATTAGAAAGCAGAAAAACAAGATTCTATTACTCAGTTGAGTCATAAAAGAAAAGAATGTGGCCGCATTGTCTCAAAGGGCCATCTGCCACACTGACCAGGCTTCCCAATGTTCTACCAGTGCCGCCAACTCGATTCCAGAAAGCGGGCGTTGCTGGGAAAATGCATCATGGGGATGAGATTATAACCCTGGTAACCGCTGTAACGTCCACACTCGTCTTGTCGCTGAGTCGGGGTCCTCCCAGTCTGGGAGCCTCGTCATTTGGAGATCAACGTGGAACACTTTAGGCCCAAGATAAATAGACGCTGCAGATAAGGATGCAAGGTGGGGTCTGAGAACACAGGGTGGGGTCTAAGAACATGGGGCAAGGTCTGAGAATGTGGGGAGGGGTCTGAGGATGCAAGGTGGAGTCTGAGAACACAGGTTGGGGTCTAAGGACATTGGGCAGGGTCTGAAGATGTAAGGTGGGGTCTAAGGACATTGGGCAGGGTCTGAGGATGTAAGGTGGGGTCTAAGGACATTGGGCAGGGTTTGAGGTCATGGTGTAGGGCCTGACCATGTAGGGTGGGGTCTGAGCACGTGGGACAGGCTGAGGATATCGATGTCTTTGGACTAGGCTGAAATTGCACCCCGGTCCTGCCCAGCAGCTGAATCCTTCTTGTAACAAGTCGTGGGGTTTCTCCCTGTTTTATGCTGAACGTCACCCATGGTTTTACCTTTCAGAGAAAGGCAGGAAAAGCTGCCGCTCTCCATATGAGACGCACGCTCATTCACATTTGACGTCCCCTCTGACCTGAGCAGCCATTTTAGTGGGATGAACACAATGCATAATAACACAAATGCAAAGACTGTGTAATCCAATGAAATGCACTAAGCTTTTATGCAGGTAATCTAAACCCACTCGCTTCAGTTGCATGAAAATGTAGTTACAGGTTTAAAAGTTTTAGCTGAGCTAGGTCTTTTGTGTGCTCCCCCCACCTCCACCCAGCGGCCCCATCTTCACTGAGACCTAAGTGTCATGTGACAGTGGCTCTTTCAGTCCTAACAAATGTTACCTGATTGCCTACTGGAAACCAGCCTAAAAAGTGACCAGGGGTGCAGTCTGGAATCTCTGGGCCCTGGGGGTAAATCCATGACCCTCCATGATAAATCCTCCCACTCTCAGTGAATGTGTTGTGTAATAAATTGGGAGTCAAACCCAGGGCTGGGTGTGGTGTTCGGTACTAGACGTGATTAATCAGGTAGATAAATCTAATGTCACCATCTACACCGTAAAAACAGAGCCAAGTTTCATCTTTAATATTTATTGGTTATAAATATATTTGATAATTCAGGCCAACATTTGATATGAATCAAGATGTTAGCTATTCATTTCAGGCCGGTTACATCAGAGTACATTTGACTAACATTTTTATGAGCTGGATATTTGGGTATCTATTGTAATGCCTTTAGAAAAATAATCAGAGGACATGGTATGTTTAGGTTTTTTCAAAGAAGATTATTTTTGTCTCTCTTTGCTGTCAATTCTTTTCAGGAGATATTTAACCCCAAAATACCCCTGGGGAGGGCACATGGCAAGCTGACAATAGCCCCAGGCTCATAAGAAAGAGGACATTTTCGGACTGGAAATTTGGGGACAGGCCTGAAGTGGACTTGTGGCTCATTGGGAAAAACAGCAGGAGGGGAACCGTGCGGAACTAAACGCCCCTTTGTGCGGGAGGCCGGGCCAAGGGGATCTCCGGAAGAAGCTACAAAGGCAGCTTGTGTTGGGCTTGACGGGCCCGTGCCAGAGCCCGGCACTGGACGCAGAGCGGGAGCACTGGCAACCCCTGGGACGGCTTTTTCAGACAAGGCAGAGTCTCTGCACAAAACCAAACCAATAAACACTTCCTCAATGGTAAAAACATGCTGGAGAAAAAGGAGAGAGAGTGGGGTAGTGACAAAGGGTGGATTGTGCGCAGAGTATCAGGTCAGACACAGTTGTTTGGCTGCGAATAGGGACTGGGGGAGTATAATCTGAGAGCTTTATTTTTTTACAATATGCCGCCAGGATTCATGCATCAGCAGAAACATATTCATCCCACATGGGAGGTCACATGACTTACCTTCCACCAGGAGCTCGCTAGGCCATGAGAGGCTAAAGCTAAGCACATCAGTCATTCACATGATCCTGGCTCAGAGGCTGGTGGACAGAAACAGGGAAAACCAAACAGAACCGGCAAACGGCACCTTCCTTTAGCTTGGCTGCCTTTCCAAGCTAACCTCCGAGAAGTTGCAGCTTTTTCTTTTTCGCCCTAATTACGTAGCTTTAGTCTGACTTTTATAACGCACCTTTTTGATTTTATTTAAAAAACATGTCGCGGAAAAGCGCAGGGAACCGGCCGATTATAACAGCTATCATCTTATTAGGCTGTTGCTAAAAAAAAAAAAACACTTGTGTTCGGTCAACTGGCAGAAAAGTGTTTCCCGTGTAGGTCTGTGGACGCCTTTCAGCATATTCAAACACACCAGTGACAAAGGCCTGGCCAACCACTGCACTCTGCATGTAGAAATGTCTGTGTACATAAGATTGAGTCTGAAGTGCTTTCTGCCTTGGTGAGAGCGTAGCAATAATAAAACTAACAGTAAGAAAAACAGAACGTGACAGTAATAGTCAATTTTTAATAACCCAGAGCATTATCCTGATCATAAGGACATAAGATGGTCTACAAACCACAGGACGACATTCAAACCGTCTGGCAAGTCCGGATCTTTCATAGCGGAATACTGGCAGAATCGGAGCAATTTAAACCATTATTCCAAATCGTATAATTTCAAGGGTTATTCGGATAATGTAAAAAGGCGCCGGAGAACTCGATTTTTTAGTCTATAGGCTGAACGACTTTCCAAGAGCATGAATGATAGGCAATGGAGGATGGACAATGTGTCAGTACTGCATTGTACAATGATCTTCTTTCGTAATTTTGCTCAAATGATTCGGGTATATAGCTTTAATTGCATTCATGTCTCCAGATGTTTGCTCTGTATACATCTGTTTTTCTTAAGTAGAGGAATAATAAACCAAAACATATTTTGCAAAGTCTGGTTTTACTGGAGGCTCTGTGTTTCCAGGCAGCACGTCATTTGTACATTCTAAGTTATGGCTTCGACAAAAACACTAAGAGATGTCCGACAAATTGTACTATGTACAACAAGAAGTCGATGCTCTCTCTGAACTCTTCTGCACTCAAGGTCCCGGGGAAAGACATTGACATTTGCTTTTCCTGGAATCAGTTTTTCTCAGATTCAAGTCGCACCTTCTTCCTCTGCTAGTTATAGCTCTTCTACGGAGATACTGAGTTCAGTTTTTAGTGTTTTCTTTTATTACAGTCAGACATTTATTTTCATGAGAGTCTCCCTGCTGGATCTGCTGACCAGCGTCAACCATCAAACCTTCACGGCAAATATATTTTTCCACGGCTAAGTTTAAAGGCCGTCACACTAGGCTGAGCGTATTTTATGTTTTTGGTAAATAAAATATTGGATGTAAAATGATCATTTGGAACCTCATCTTCTGTAAAACCAACTGGAACTCAACATAAACACAATGTAACGTCAATCCATGCAGTCATTTTTCTGTACATCCCAAAAACAACACACATGTGCCTGGGAAAGATGGTCTCCCTCACTCGGGCTGACATATGTGGCGACAACCTTCCTCTAGTCTCACTAGTACAGGCTGCATAATAGGAGTTAATATTCTGACTTGGCACAGGGAGTAAGTTTGCCACCATCCCGAAATGCTCCTCTGAACATTCGAGGTGCTATTGGCCTATGCTTATAGCCCCACCCACAACATTGGGTAGTCTGGTACTAGCTGGCTTTCGCCGTGCAAGCAACCCATAGCCTTACGGTAGAGTTAATGAAGAGTTTATGCACCATACTAAGCTATCCTCAGATACATCGGAGCACCGGTAGCAAGGCAAATGTAGCAAGACGAATGGCTGTAGGGTCTTTGGAAGAGTCATTCATTTGAGTGAAGTGGATGTTTGGTATAATCAAGCCACCAGTAAAGAGAATGGTGGGAATGAATCTCCCATTTGTCTATAAGAGGATGGAACTTGGATCCACAGTGATAATCATTCCCACATGAAAGTGCAGTTAAGTTCAAGTCTGAAATAGCTAATACTCTAATAACTTCGGTAAATAGCTGTCAGTTTTCATTTTGCATGGTTGGACTCTGAGAAAACAAATCCACAGGCCTTCATGCCAGCAATGAGAATACTGATGTGTCTTTCATCAGAACCAAGAGGCCCGTGTAACCTGTAAGATGAAACTGCCATGTAACAAGGAGGGGTTAGACTCACTGCCAGCCCTACAAAGAGATTTCACCATTTGACGTCTGGGCTGCATTCCTACATTCATCTACCCACCCAACACCTAGGATTGCACTTGTGTCTTCTGGATTGACTGATAACCTTGAACCCTTTTCGTGCGTTTTCAAGATTTTATTCTTTTTTACATCTGAGAGATTTTACAACCATTGCCCTGTAAGTGACTTAAAATGGCAACCTGAAATGAATGAAAGGAAACGGAAGGCCATATATTTGTTCCAGACTTGCTTTATTTACATGGATCTGTATTCCTATGTGTGTTCTTTTATTCCTCTGTTATGTTCTTCGTGTTGCTCTGTGTGATGTTCCATGGGTTGTTCTGTATGTTCCTCTGCGAGACTCTCCATCCTCTTTGTTCTTCTGTGTGTTTCTTCACAGATCACTACATCTGTATGCCTATGTGCCCCACAATGTTCTCCTTAATGTACTCCTCTGGATGTTCCTGTACTTCCTCCATGTTCTACCTACCTTTCATCCAAGGGGATGTAAAGGAATGTCTTATAGAGTGGTTCAGCATGGAAACATGATGTTCCTCTATTTGCAGAGTAGGCAACCAGGTGCCTGCATGCAACATCCTGATGCTGGTGTGTGGATTGCTCACGGGAACAAACCCCAGCTCACTCTGTCTCCTGTAAAATCTACATCCCAATGACCGCTGCACTTTGTCAAACTCTGGGGACCTTAGGCACCCAGTCCCTATTCAGAATGCATGGAGGGAGCATGTTTCCTTCCTGATAATCAGCCGTCTGGACAAGCCACACTCACACTGTCCATGCTATCAGGTTCTCCTGCGTCACCCCATTCCCTGTAGAGCCAGGAAGGGCAGTGGGTTCACAGCTGGTGGCTCCCTCCACTCGAGATTGACTACGGACCTGCAGGATATGGGGAGTGAGGGAATGGGACAGTGGTGATCACACAGCCCTGTACTTGAGTACAACCAACAATATCGTACTAAATGAGATGCTTTCAAACCAGTTTGTCGCAACTTAGATTATGAACAAGAGAAATGGTGGAATTACGTAAAATAAGTGCCTCACTAAGTAAGGTGCCTTGGTATTAGTTTTCTAATCCTGGCTTTTAGGTAATTTACCCGTTTTGCTTTTCATTCCCGTTTCTTTGATCTAAATACCGCCTTTGTTTTTCAGTAATTCAGATACTGAACATTCCAGGACAAGCGCCACTCCTATAATCTGCTCACGATATCCCAACTGCATCGTGCATTGGGTCCCAGCCCGACCAGTGGTACTTAGCTGGGGGAGATATCCCAACAAGAAAATCCCGAAATATCCCGGGGAAACTCACCCAGAAGAATGTCAGTGAACCATAGGGAGGCAGAGAGGTCCGTGAAGCTGGAGAGGAGACCCTCCCCCTCCCCGCCGACCCCACACTGCCTTTCGCCACCAGCGGCCTCCCGCCTGGGGCCCTGTGTGGATGTGGCAGGTCCCAACGCCCGGTCCCGGGTTTGGCTCCAGCACAGGTCTATACCGCCGGACTGTGGCGGCCTCCTTCCAGCTGAAAGGACTCCCACACAAACAGTGCAATGCCTGCTGGGTTCTCTTATTTAGCTTTCGGTCAAGACTACTTAATAATATTTAAAAAGACAGTGAGATGTATCTGCTGGTACCAGTCAAATAAAGAAGACCCAGGCTTCACGGACACACAAATGAGAAGAAGCAGACTGGGCTGCCGGGGTTTCTGACCCGGTAACTCATTGGCATATAGCGATGCTGGCATTGATAACTGCAGTCCGGCACAGAAATGCTCGGTCTTGTGAGGACTCCCTGGAGCGTGAGGTTAGGCCGCCTGAATCTGGCAGCTTGTCTTCTGCTGAGGGTGACCTAAGGCCAAAAACTCTCCCTGTGCATTCTAGTGGAAGCAGCATTGCCTTGAGACTTAGACTCTTTTCTGCATCCACCAAAAACACACACACTATTGTCAAACCAAAATGAGCACCTTGCCCCTAGGTCATAACTGGTGGCTGGCTTTTGTCACCAGAGCAGGCTGATTTGGCCTTGAAATTCAAAGCCTGGACAAAATTTACACAAATGGAACCCAAAAGTTTTAGTTTTTGATATTTTCTATAGTTCTGAAGATCAAGATCCAGAGAACCTGGAATCTGTTGTAGGAAGCACACAGCACAGGGCAGATGTACACCCTAGAAGTGATGGCTATCAAAATAATAATAATAAATTATTTGAATTCATCTATTATTATTATTGTTGTTGTTGTTCTATCTTTCCTCTCTAAGACAATAAATAATTTACATTATAAATCCCTTCGATATTTCTGCAGTCCGTGAAGGACCCTATGTGTCCGAATCAATGACAACGGTCCGCGGTCAGATGCACTCCGCCCCCGCACTCTGAGGAACAGGCTTTTTTTTTTTTTAAGTGTCTTTGAACGTTTTAATTAAACCAAACAGGACAACTCTCAACCAGTTCCCCTGCGGCTCACAATTTAAGGCAAACAAGCTGTTATTCGCAAAGAACATCTTTTCAACAAAAGCATTAAATATGGTCTTCTTTTATTCCAACCCCTGTGGAATTGATGTAAAATTTTATTACTTCAAAAAACCCATTGATGTTAGTTTTTTGATGTGAGCACTTTTGAAGTTTGGTCTGTAAAGCCGAATATGTGTTTCAGCGAAGTTTTTTTTTGTGACCATGTCTGCATTTTGTCCGCAAATAACAATACCCAGTGTCTACTGGCTGCTAGTGTTTGTCTCTGGGACTTTTGTTGCAACTACCGAAACTGTTTGCCTCTCTCTTTTTTTATATGTTAACAGCATATACTGACATAAAACAAAGCCTGGGAAATGAACCGAATTGGCTAAAAATGTAACATGTTGCAACATATGTCCCAAACATAAAAGAAATATGTCGTAACTTATTTAGCACCGAGATATAAATTACCGAACTCTAGATCTTAAGTGTAGAAATCAGTGTCCATATATCACTGATATACACATATTATTCTTTAAAAAGCGTCAAAAAGGGAGAACTAAAATTTGTTAGATGTACTCAACATGCAGTTCACTTTGCATGTAAATACCTGACAGTGTACACATGAGACATATAGTATAACTGTCCGGTGTACGGTATGCTTTACAGGCTGTACTCTGTCTTATGTGGTAGGCCTATTCAAGACAGCAGGCCTATTCTAAATACGCCTGTAGTAAACCACTGCATACAATGACGGCTACGCCGATTAAACTCGGTTTCATTTAGCAATGCATTTGGATGCTTCTTGGCATGATAAAGACCGTTTGCAAAAAAAAAAATCTCATGCATCTTCATACTAGTTTGTCACTTAGACTATAAAATGGAAATAGTATATAATTATTTAAGGAAGTCCTTAACTGATTACATCTAATAAGAAGAAACTAGATATGAGGCAGGCACTTTTTACTTTATCGAGCTTATTGTTCTTTATGAAGAGCATGGATTCGTGGCCACTTTGCCTTTTAGGAGCATCATTCGCAGCGCTGGCCGGTGATAATGCCGCCATGCCGAAGCACGCCACACGGGGGAGACCGGTAATGCTCCGGCCGCCTCTTAACATCAGAGCAGCTCCCTTTAAAACCTCCTTTATCATTAAACGCCCACCGGTTCATTGCAGTTGCTCTTCGTGTTCAGTCAAGCTCGCTCGCCGGAGGGGTAAAAAATACATTAAAGTGAAAACGAATGTCTAAATTACATTGACATAATTGTACTGATTGAAATGACATGCAAGTCTGAACAATGGCGTTTCAGACATATAGCTTTTGCATGTGTATATAAAGTGTATAAAGAAAAGGAAAACAGTACAATGTACTTCTTGATCGGCTATTACAGGAAAATACATTTAACACAATCTGCTATTACCGAAAATATTTTCTTAGGCCGGGAAGCAAATAAGTAGGCCTAATAATCAAAAGCATTTTAATATAATATATACTAGTAATATTATATTTCGAGTTGGCCTATACGCAGTTATGGTAAACGATGGTACGAATGAATGACATTAAAACTAATAAGGTTAATTCACTGTTGTTAGGCAGACGCACGCCTCATGTAGCCTAGTTATCTATCACTGGGGCCCATCCCCGCTTCTGAATATCCACAATGATTCAAAACAGGAGGCGTGGAAAAAGGGGGCCTTTTTGCTACCTGGATTAAAATACCTGCAGCTACATGAAAAGAATCTAAGATGTCGTCAAATGAGAGGGACTGCAGCACGTGTGTCAGGGTACAACTGGCGACACATCCTCCATGGCAGCGGAGAAGTTTCGCGTTTTATCCGGAGGGACCTGAGAAGCAAGACGCGTCGGTTTGCAGCATTTTAAGGAAAAGGAGAATTAATAAGAGAAATTCCGCGCCTCACTGCCGCGCTTTAAGCTCCTCGGCTGGACGCACCTGAACATGGGCTGGAAAGGAGCACAGACTTCGCGCAGTCGGGCTTCTGCAGACTTGCTGATATGAGCAGAGACATGAGCAGATACATGAGCAGAGACATGAGCACGTTTGCTTAGTGAATGGCTGCTCACCGGGGCTAAGATCATGCACAGATCCCTCCGGCAGTGCATTCTCTACGTGCTCCTATGTTTCGCTATCATCTACTTGAGGCTCGGGTGAGTGTTGTGTGATCCTAGTACGGGATCTGGATCATACCCACAAACAAATATATAGTAATTAGATAGATAGATAGATAGATAGATATAAACTTACGAGTTTGTGTTTATATAAATAAATTCTTCCTACTGGTGCGTTTAACTACATTCGCCGGTAAAGTACACGTTAATACGAGCATTTGCGATGACACTGTCGGCCCAGAAGTAGTTTTCGTACAAACTTTCAGCGGCCGTTTAATTTTTTCAAGCACTGCTTACTTCTCTGTCTGCAGGCTGCGTTACTGAGCCTGCTGTCTTCGCCTGGCACAGGATTACCCCCGTATATCCTCATTAACAGTGACAGGGCGAGCGGTGTTTCCACATTCCTCAGCCAGAGATCATACCTGTTTCGCAGTGCTTCGTCTTCGTTCTTGAATGACTAGTAATTCAGCGGCCTATCCGAATAATAATAATAATAATAATAATAATAATAATAATAATAATAATGGGTTGTTAGGGAAAAAAAACACCTAGCGATAATAATGATATAAGACGCAATAGCGCGTGTCTTATTTTATATTAACCCATATCTTTTTGTATGCGTTTAACCTTCGTTTACATCTTTAGGTGTATATAGAATGAACTGAATGAAAAAGCGGCTAGAAACGCCAGTGTATAGTTACTGGGGATGAAACGTGTTGCGATACTCTTACCTCAGCTCCGGAAGTATAACGACAGCCAGTGAATATAATGTATTTCATGTTGGAATAAAACATGCTATGTCACTCGTAAAATTAGTAGGCCTAACTAAGAGGAACCATTTATTCATACAGCCTGGCCATGCGGATAATATTATTTAAAATGTCTATACACATTGCTCTAGCGTTTATTGCCTGTTTCGCAATATCACCAGTTATTCCGCGTATGCATCACTGGCATTAAAAATGCGTCGTGACGTTGAATTGCATAAATATGCTGTATTCCATCAAACTCTTAACTTCAAATTAAAAGAAGCAACGTAATGTGCGTCCATTATAATGTTTCTCAGGATGACAGACAATAATGGCCATAATTTCATTTCCAGTACCACACCTTGGATTAACCAAGAAAAGCCCGGGGGGGGGGGGGGGGGGGGGGGGGGGGGGTGAAACATTTTTGTGGGGGTTGCTTTGGGCGTCGGCCGCTTG
>JAODKM010000058.1:30039538-30061679 GCA_026780845.1 Petrocephalus sullivani | reverse complement strand
ACTCATCTGCAGTTAGCACACATGACACACTCATCTGTGTCTCTAACGCACGTGACACACTCATCTGCAGTTAGCACACATGACACACTCATCTGTGTCTCTAATGCACGTGACACACTCATCTGCGTGTAACACATGTGCCGCACTCTTCCTCGTCTGATTGTCTGACACACTACTCCGTGTCCAGTCAGCCCGGATCGGGGGGCCTGAATCTGGCGGTAGTGCCGGACACCTTCCCACACCACCGGTGCCGTTTCCTCTAAAGGACACAGGCCGTTTTAGGCTCCTAGTTGATGGAAACAGCAGACGCGGAAACGTCATGCGAGTGGTTTGAGGTGACGCATTGCCCCCACCCCACCCACGGCATCTGGGTTGTACCTGCTTTCCTTGTGGCACCAGGGTGCCCCCACATCCCACCTCATCACCGACACTTGCCACTGAAGCCCATTAGCCATCTGGTTTAATATTCCCCCTGTTCTCCAGGCCTTCCGAGGTTTCAGAGCTCTGTCCAGTTTTCCGTTGCGGCACTCGGGGCAGTCCCGGGATGGGAATCCACTCAGAGCTCTGGGTCTCCTTTCCTTTTTCCCTGTGGTGCTTAGTACCCACGTGCCTGTGAGGCCTGGACAGAGCTTGCGAGGATGTTCCCTGTGTGGCAGCAGCAAGCAAAGGTAATGCGATGGGAGTTATCCCACCAGGTAGCCAGGAGCAGACAGGGTTGCGGAAGGTGGACTGAACCAAGTAGACAGGAGCAGGTAGGCAGAGAACATAGTCTGGACCAAGTAGACAGGGGTGGGTAGACAGAGAAGGTGGACTGGACCAAGTAGACAGGGGTGGGTAGACAGAGAAGGTGGACTGGACCAAGTACACAGGGGTGGGTAGGCAGAGAAGGTGGACTGGACCAAGTAGACGGAGGTGGGTAGGCAGAGAAGGTGGACTGGACCGAGCGTACAGAAGCAGACTTGCCAAGAGGAGCAGATAGGTCAGTGTAGATCAACAGGTCCAGGTGGGTCGGAGTAGCTAAAATAGATAGTGCCCCCCAGACAGGTCAGCACTGTGAAAATACTGTTTTCTCATTAGTGGAGTCGATTCCTAGAGTAGATATTTGACAAGGGCCAGAGGGTGCGGGAGTCATTCTTATTTCTCTTGTAATCATGTATCCAGCCTCAGATAGGGCAGGGCAGGGAGCCCATCCTCCATCATGATGGTTAGGAGACGCCTGGGTGGAATCTGTGTGATTTGCGTAAGGGGATGTCTGGCTCCTGACAAACAGAGGGCACCCATGGCACTCTGCGAGGGAGCCGTGCCCCACATGAGAAAAGCAGCTCACATGAGGGAGGGTGTGGAAAAACTGTATGCGGGGAGGGAGAGCATGTTTTTCATCCATAGCATAATAGCTGAAGGCAAACATATTCTCCTAGAGAAAGCCAGACACGTGGCACCAGTATTAAGCTGGAGCCTGCAGATTGCTGGGAGATTTTCTTTCCAGTAGGGGCGGACAGAGGGTTGGTTCTGGCCCCAGCTGTGACGGGAAACTTTTTCACTGTCCTTTGGCCCTCCACGCCCCTAACACCCCCCCCCCACACACACACACACTCACACCAAGCCCACACAAATCCCACTCAACGAGGGTGGTCATCCTGGAAATTGCCCCCTAACCCTTTTGTCCTAAGGGGTGGGGTCCGGGGTTGTCACGGTGACGAGCTGGTCCACGGGAAGGGGGTGGAGAAGACATTAGTGACAGCAGTCACGCCCGGGACAGGCTCCATGTCGGAATACCAGTTCCAACTGTAATTGACCGCAGTATCCGTGCTTTGGAGAAGAACACAGCCAATATTATGCATTCAAAGCCCAAATTGTTATAACGGTCGTGAGGTCCCGCCATTCTGGACTCTGAGTTCGCAGCTTTAAAATTCTGCTTCTTTCTGGTCGTTGCCTTGATCGGTGCGGAGTACAACTGCAGAACGTGCAGGTGGGAGCTCAGCGAATCCTTTCTTTGTGTGTTGCTATGATATTCTCTGTTGTGTGCCAAAACACACAGCCATTATACCTCTCTGACTTCTGAGAGTCGGCACAGTACTCGCGAATAAAATAAAGAGCCCCCACCGAAACCTTAGCTGTGCCCTGAGACAAAAACACACATATACAGATTATAAAAAGAGCAAGGATGGTAACCCTGAAAAGAAATGCCCCCCCCCCCACTCCCCGGCTGATACGAAACAAATATCTTATAATTTATAAATGTTTTATCATGTCTTAAGTCATGTAAGACAAATTTATCCATGAGCCATGTAGAGTGCCACATTGCATAGTAGATTTACAGACAATAAATGAAACAGACACATGCGTTTCCCTGCCCCAGGAATCCTTCACCCTTAAGCGATTTCTGTCAGGACTGTCCCTGTGTGTGACACCGACAGGCATGGCAGTGACACAGAGCCCTAACGGACAGGCAAGGTCCATTAAGTGGTGTAGGGGTCACCCGGGGCATGTGAACCCAGGACCAGGCCGGCTTGGCAGCCGGACCCGCGGAGCTTTCCGGAGCAGAGCGGTGCACCAGGAAGGTGCTTATTGGAGGAATTCAGCACTTTGGACAGCACCGCTGATATGCTGCCCTTAGCGTGCCTGAGCCGCTCATCGGCAAAATCCACAGGCAGGCTTCCCGAGGAGATCAGCATCCTTCCCCGACGCTGTCATTCTCTGGCAGGAGTGATGTCGCAGCGAGTTAAGGTTAGGTTTCATAGAAAAAAACAGTATGAGATCAATTAACCTAGTGGTCAGAACTATTACGTGATTATATGCTTTGATTTAGACTTTGACCATGACCTCACTTTACGCCTTGTTTTTATTAAAGCAGGACTTTCTGTCTCATGTGATGTTAGCATGCTGGGGGGGGGGGGCACCTCTAGAAATTTTTTGCTCCCTTCCTTCCTTCCTTCCTTTCTTTCTTTCTTTCTTTCTTTCTCTTTCTTTCTTTCTTTTTCTCTCCATATTCCCTTTTTCCATGTATTCTCGACCCCTGCAATTGTGGCACGAGAATTTCACTGTGTTCCAGGAAAGACACAATGAAAGTGAGACTGATTAGTGGGATTATTTAACACAGTCGCTAAGGTGGTTGTTCCTGCAGGACTTATTTGTAGTTCACAGGCTGCAATTAATCTTTGGAAATGATGCTAAATGACTGAGGATTTAGTGTTTCAGATCAAGCTAACTAAAAAAAAAAAACTGGATCTATTGGAGCACCAGTCAGTGTGTCTGAGGCTTTCTATACTAAGGAAAGCGAAAAGGACACATCTGAAAACGCCAGCCAGCTCCATAATGATTAAGCATGCTTACCTTCCCTGCTGTGTGATTAACAAAGTGGTTAATGCATGTTTGGTGTGGTGTGGTCTCCTTACCCTACCCATATATGCGATTTTCTGCCCGTTGCACATAAACCTGTTGGGGCACAGGCTCAGAGTAACCCCCAGAGGCTACAGCGACAATACGTGTGCATGGGCAAACCCAGTGCCAGACTGGCTAATCGGCAGAATTGGGGAATTCCCAGTTTACTACAATCTCCACCCCCCCAGAAACAGGTCTGGGGCATGACATTCCTGAAACTCCAGGTCCCCCCTGGCCCTGGGTACACCTGCCTGTGGTGAACAGGAAGCCCATGGTGACTGTGTGTCGTCTCCATGGCCCGCAGGCAGCAGGGAGGCGGCCTTCACCTACGCCATCACGGCGGCAGGCGTGGCCCACGCGGTCACGGCGGCCTGCAGCCAGGGCAACCTGAGCCACTGTGGCTGCGACCGCGACAAGCAGGGCTACTACAACCAGGAGAAGGGCTGGAAGTGGGGAGGCTGCTCGGCGGACCTCAAGTACGGCATCGATTTCTCCCGAAGGTTCGTAGACGCCCGCGAGATCAAAAAAAACGCCCGGAGGCTGATGAACCTCCATAACAACGAGGCGGGAAGGAAGGTAACCCCCCCCCCCAGACAAAAGCATCGATCCACACCACTTAACGCCAGGGCAATTATTTGCAGGAAATAAAACGCTCGGCATGCCCTCGCATCTGCTTTCGCTATTTCTTGCCAATAATTATTTCCTTATAAACGTCGTATATTTCACGTTGGTTTTTTTTTTCCACTTGTTTGATATCTGTCTGCTGAAAGGACTCAGACACGCCACAGGTTGTCATCTTCCTGTCTGAACAGCACCCGGGACAGTGTGTGTGTGTGTGTGTGTGTTTGGTGAACACACCCTTTGTGACAGGACAGAACCGGAGCAGTCTTAATCATGGCAACATGCTGCCGTGCTCGTCAACAAGCATCCGTTGCACTTTTATCTTTGGGTTGTGCTTTAGCCAATGGATGCTTCCTATCCCTTACAACCCAGCATCAATTCTACTAGTGATGGCATCTGGCTCATGTCCCATTGGCTGTGTTTGTTTGTCATTATTCATCTCTGAACAACAAAACATGGGTCATTACAGAACAAGCTGCTCCTGGGTGTGAATATTAATCATGGAGACTGATGGAGCCTAATGAATGTGCAGGGTTTTCTGCCGGGCACTGGAGAGGGAGGGCGGGAGAGGCGCTGCCCTGCCAGGTGGCGACCTGCCATGCCTCAGGCAGCCCTCGGCCACTTATGAATTGTAAAGTCTGCTGCCAGCTGCCATTCCCACAGAGACAGCACTGTCGCACTGGCAGAGCTACCCAGTGTGGGCCTTCTGCTCACTGCATCGTATCCCTCCTGTAACGAGCACTGATTGGGTTATGTACCTGGCAAAGGCTGTCACTCAGCTCCTCAGTCGCCGCAAGTGAGAAGTCATTCGGCTTACTCAGAAAGTGTAAGTATATGAACTATTAACTGCCAGTGCTGCTACCTGTAAAATAGAAACGATTTGCATCGACTGGCTGATTTCAAGTCAACAGTGACTATTTAAAAACACATACAAGTAACGGCCTGCCGCGGAAGCTTTTTGTGATGGTCACAGTTTACACAGGTAAGCAATAGTCAGCCAAAGAAACAACAAAGCGAACAGTCAACCAAGCGTATACACATGGAGATAAGAGTCATATACAGACCACACAGAGAGACAATGGCCGGACACACGGAGACAACATACAACTACACGGGGTATTTATACATGGGGGCAACAGTTGGACACAAAGACTACAAACTGCCCCATAGATTACTCAGGAGGCAACAGTCAGACATACAGGCTAATTAAACGGGGAGGTAATGGCCACACACAGACTGTTTACACCAGGACACTACAGTCAGATGCATGCCGTACATTTTAATTAGAAAGCAGTTAAATATCATTACAGACATGTTTAAAATTATCCTGTCTGTAACATCTGATATCTCCAAGTGAAAGAGCATAGGGAATAAGAAAAATGAACAAAAAAGGCCAGCTGTAGCACAAACAGACAGTAACAGGTGGACAAGATAGTTAATGTCATTGAATCATCCCTTCAAACACATGCCAGTTATCGTGTCTCATAACTCAGATGGGTATAGTTTTCCGTGAAAACCAGCTTAATACAAATAAATACAAAACTGTAGTAGTCTGGCTGAATTGGACACATAATATGTGCACTGCTCTGCAGCAGTCTCCTTCTCTGTGTACCAGCCTGACGGACATTTCTAGGCAGGAGCATTTCTTTAGCAAAACAGGCTACATTTCAAAGGACTGAAATGCTTTTCAGAACCGGAGACGCTAAAAATCCATCAGCGCGGAGCTGCAGAGCCCTGCGCAGGAATGATGGTTTATGAGTACTAAAGGAGGCTCTCTTTAGTGCCAGATGAGCAATTACATACACATGAAACCAATTTCTTGCAACTCCTCCTAAGTACACTGTGTGTTTGACGTGAACGATCGCAGCTAGGAATTTCTGGTCTTTTACTAATTGGTAGCAGGAGACAGGCGGTGATGGACAACGTTAAATAAACGCTTCCAACTATGCACCAATCAGTGGCTTTCCATAAGAAGCAATAATTGCGGTCTGTGCCATACGTTCCTGGGACGCCCTAGTTCTCCGACGACACGCAAGGCAAGATTTCTAGCTGATCCCATCGCCCAGCCCCTGACCGCCCTCATATCCCGTCATTCGCTGTATTGCGCTCCTAGACAATGTCTTTGTTTCTTGCAGATGTGATGATCTAGATTATTGAGTACCCCGAGTAACAACCCGAGTCTAGCCCCTGTATTGTGGACCCCTTCGCACTGTTTATTCCGCTCCTTTCGCGTGTAGGAGAGAAGAGGAAGCGGTCCCACGGTCAGACTGTATAACTTTTAAACAGGCTATGTTAAACTCGGATGTCTTGAAGTAGTCGCAGGCGTGGGGTGCCTGAATCTACTGAAAACGGCTGCGTTAGTACATCATATATTCAAGGTTTGTTTTCAGTAGTCGCCAAAGCTGACTACGGGTTTGGACAAATTATGAATGCATTTTAGTTTACCTAAACAGAAATAATTTAAAAAAACAACATCAATCTAAAATGAAGTAAAGTTGTCGTGGAATCGTACGTATTTTAAAACCTGCAGCCTACATAATTTTTTACCAGATCTCGATCTTAAAAAAGCCTTGTTATTGCACTGATCTCTAAAACAGACCCTGGACTGTACACTCCCTCCATCGGTCTGCTTCTCTTTCAATATTTCGATGGTCGGTGCAGCATCCAAAGCACACTGCAATCCAGATGTAAACGGTTAATGGTCATCACTGGAGTGCGTATAAGCGGCGTATCTGCGGCACATCAAGTAGCGACGTGCTCCACATTTAAGTAGAGTGTAACCGTATACGTACACAGTGAAATGAACTTTATATTTGTTTCCCCCCAGCACTGATGTGGTCTTTTGGAAGGTACAGAGAATTACAGAGCAGGATGTCACCAATAATGGTGTTTTGCCCATGTGTCTGACATATTACTGGCATGAAGGAGCATTTTAAAATCTCAAACATTTTAAACAGGATTTAGGTTTACTTCATGTGCAACTGCAATTGCCTACTAACTGGAATATATTAGAAGCTCTGTAAGCGATTAAAATTGCTTGTTGTTGCTGTTGATTTTTTATTGCAGTTGGGGCAAATCTGAAGCACTCAGTGGTTATATTGTTACGTGATATTTTGTACATTACACAAAAATAGATAGACGCAGAAAAACATTTGCGCACAATTAAGAAACGCCAGTGTCGTCATGTTTATTTCAGGGCGAATAGTAGCGAACAAAGACGGCATTCATGGTCTTTTCAGCTTTTTCCACCCGTTTACACGAATTCAAATCGAATATATATGTATAGGCAGCACTGCCGTCCCCATCGAAATGTCTACTTCAATCAACGACCAGGATGCAGCTACACATATACACACAGTCCATGTATTCCTATCATTATGGGGGCATTCCATTCATTCCTATGGGCATAACCCTGATCCCAACCATGACACCCTTAACCCCTACCCAGCCCTAACCTTAACCATAAGTAGCCAAACAAACTTTTGGCATTTTTAGTTTTTTGATTGCAGACACAGATTTTTATATAATTGAAGTTATCCTTGTTTGGACTGAAAAAATGTCCCCACAAGGTAAAAAGTAGCAGGTTTTTATCATGTTGTGGGGACAATGGGTCCCCAAACTGTAATAATTACAAAGCCAGACAGACACACAGAGACTTGCGTACTTATCTAAATGGGGACCTTCCATTAATTTCTATGGGAAAAACCCTAATCCCACAACACCCTTAACCCTAACCCAGCCCTAACCTTAACCATAAGTAACCAACCCAAATATAAGACATTTTCAGTTTTTTTATTGCATTCACAGGTTATCTAAGTGGGGACCTGAAAATATGTCCCCAAGAGTAAGGAAGTTTCAGTTTTTACCACACCCTGGGGACATTTTGGTCCCCAAATGTGATCGATGCAAATCCATACACACAGACGCACACATAGGCCATGTATTCCTATCTTTATCCATTCATTCCTATGAGCATAACCCTAATTGCAGCAATGATATCCTTAACCCTTACCCAGCCTTAACCTTAACCATAAGTAACCAACCAAAATACAGTAAAAAACTTTTGGCATTTTTAGTTGTGAGAGCTAAAAGGGGGCTAATTCATTAAAATTGCTTAGTTAAATATGAATACATTTATTAATGGTAATTTAATAATTTCCACGATTTATTTTAATGCAAAAATACATGATTTAGTATTTGGAAATAATGTGAGAGACATTTCTGTATTGTGGATTTATGAACATGTGATTGTGACGCCATACTTTAGTAATTTCTCTGATCTCAAGTATTCGGAAGTTGGAGCCAGATATGGTTGGAGGCTGCACAGTTTTCTGACCGTGTGCTTGACATAATAGTTTAGTGTTTAAAGTTAACGCCCAAATTAAGTTATATTGTTTAGACACTTGCATTAAGCAGAACTGTTTTACAGAATTATCTTTGTGGGGACTGAAAAAAAGGTGCCCACAAAGTAAAAAGTTACAGGTTTGTATCACACTGTAATAATTACAAATATCCACACAAGCATATATGTGTGTGTGTGTGTGTGTGTGTGTACATATATACATATATGTGTGTGTGTGTATACTATATATATGTGGGTATATATATATATATACACACATATATATTTGTGTGTATACATATATACATATGTGTGTGTGTGTATATACTATATATGACAAATGGAGAGCAGCGCTCTGAAACCTAACGCGGAGTGAGTAGTACATGTGCGCACCAACACAGCCAAGCTCTGCGGGCTTGCAGATGCCTATTATTATTGCTTCCCCCCCCCCCCAGAGGACTGACCTCAAAGGCGACATATTTACTGTGTTGCCCGATATATAAAATTTACTTAGCAACAGAATAGTTTGCGTATAAAGCAGCGTTTCAGGCATCCATCCGAGATACAATGCGGGCTTATTGTTCCTCAGAATAATATGGTTAACTTAGGAATAATATGTGTAATTTCTTTTAAGACATCCAATAAAAATGTATGTCTGAAAAGAAACATTATGAGAGACGCCAAACCCAATTATGAATTTTTACCATAAGTAAACTGCACATTGCCTTTTTATAGTGGGAAGTGACACATTGAATTGAAGGCCATATTAAGATCAGTACAAGGCAGGGGACCCTCACGCCAAAGCTGCACTCAGACGCCCTTTAGCTGCGGGCTCGCGTGCTGATTAAGTGCAAGTGTGCCTGAAAGGTGCAGAGATTTAAGCTGCCGCGTCTTGAACGGGCCGCAGTCGGGCATCGCTCGTGTGAACTTTGTGTTTTCCCATCTGGACTTACTCTGAGGTCTTCCCCTCTTCCCTTGCCAGTAGATGCCTTTCCAGGGCTTCTGCACTTTTCTTCCGCAGCCAAGCAGCCGTCGTAATTATGAGACCTTTCGATGGGACCGTTGAGCTTAATGGAAAAGAACTTCACTTTAGGACCTTTTGTTCTCCTCATGTGTTTCACCTTCTTGGCTCCTTTGACACGTTCTCTGCTCCATCACGTCTGACCCTTTCTCCTCTGTTACCCCATCTTCTCTGCTTGTTGATATCTGACTCCTCTTTCACTGTTGGTGCCAGTTATAAGCAGTACTCGAGTTGAGGGGGGACGAGGAGGGATGTCATCCCCCCTGAAATAAAAACAGTCAAAATCATCCCCCTTCTAAAATGAACATCCCCCCATTCCATTCCTTAGACAATAAAAATCAGCATCCCCCCAGATTTGTTTTTTCAACTCGACTACTGGTTATAAGACCATCGAGACCTCAGAAGTAATGAGTCTCCAACCTTTTTTACAGATTAAATCTTATATCACAACCATAATGTTGATCATAATTTCTCCAGTTATAATGACTATGATGATGTTCATGATGGTGCTGATGATGATGATTTTGGCAGAGACAGAATAATCATGGTGATCTTGATGACGATGTATATGAGTGTAATGATGAAGATGTCAATGATGACAATGAGTATGTTTGGGATGAAGATGTGGATGACAGTAATAATGATGTTGATGGTGAGGATGACAGTAAAGATATGTGTAATGAGAAGAGTAGTGATGACCATGCAGTGACAATAATGATGGTGCTGATGATTGGGGATGGTGATGGAAAAGCAGCTTGTGTTTGAGATTGTTCTGACTGAGGATGATGACGGTCAAAGTGACTGTGCACTTCTCTAATGCCGCCTGTCTCTCCCAGGTTCTGGAGGAACGCATGAAACTGGAATGTAAGTGCCATGGAGTCTCGGGATCCTGCACCACCAAGACCTGCTGGACGACGCTGCCCAAGTTCCGGGAGATTGGCTACATCCTGAAGGAGAAGTACAATGAGGCGGTACACGTGGAGGCGGTGCGGGCCAGCCGGCTGCGGCAGCCCACCTTCCTCAAGGTCAAGAAGAGCCCGGATTACCGCAAGCCCATGGAGACAGACCTGGTCTACATCGAGCGCTCACCCAACTACTGCGAGGAGGACGCCGCCACGGGCAGCGTGGGCACGCAGGGGCGCCTCTGCAACCGCACCTCGCCGCACACCGACGGCTGCGACCTCATGTGCTGCGGCCGGGGCTACAACACGCACCAGTACACCAAGGTGTGGCAGTGCAACTGCAAGTTCCAGTGGTGCTGCTTCGTCAAGTGCAACACCTGCAGCGAGCGGACGGAGGTGTTTACCTGCAAGTAGGGCCCAGGCTGGGCTTGGCGGCGTTTGTCGGAGAACGCGATGATCAAAAACAAACGGAATTTACAATGTGGAATCCCCATGGCGTTGTTTTGCACACAAGAATCTCGGTTTGCTTTAAAGGAACAAAGTATCAATAGATTAAACATCCATAGGAAAAAAACCCAATTTGACTCACAGGATACAAATGGTGCCCTGGACCTGTGCAGTGCATTCTGGGATTTGCAGTTTTTCACCTTTACAGAAAGCTTGTAAAAATGGCACAGACTGACTAACTCCAAAGGATGTCGCAGAACATCACAGCACCTGCTTTTTTGATAGAGCAACAAAGTTAACAGTCCTGTAGTGTAATGGTCAGCCTTCTAGTCTAATAAACTAAAAGGTATTGCAGGGGAGAGCAGGCCTGACTATTTAAAATCCCTGGACATTCCTTTTTTCTGAGTTGTCAAAGCGAAGAACGCTAGCGCCTTTCATGCGCTGAATTAGCCTGAATGGAATTTATCTCTACAGTAAGCCTTACGCCAACTGGAAAATTGTGGAGAATGTTAGCTATCCAGTCACACTGGGACTGTTTGAACACTGAAAATAATTTGTTTATTTATGTTATAGTATCTTTAAACAAAGCACTAACGGGTAGAAATGTCTTATTTTGTACTAAGTGTAAAAAGAAACTTTTTAGAGAATATATTTGAAGGTGCATATCATTTAAACCACCCCGTCCCCACTGCTCTTTTCTGAACAATAACATTGCTACTGATGTGTGGAATTCAGATACCTACCCATAATGCATTGTCTTTCTCGTGCAGACACAGTTGTTTCAGTTCGCTGTAGCTGGTGGCTGGGAGGTGCAACATTGTTTCTGCTTTCAGTTTCATTATAAGAGAAGATGATGGTTCACATTTTTCCTGCCCTGCATCTCTCCTATCATTAAATGCGAACACTACAACTCTGGGTTCGCTGTCCAATTCTGCACTGACTAAAAAAAAGAATCCAATACCACTCAGCTGAAAAGAGACCAATATCAGTCTGAGCGATGTTTGAAATAAATGTGACCGACCGACCGTCATGCTGCTTCAGGGTCTCCGGCCCGAAAAAACGCTTGTTAGTGACCTTCTGCCACCCTGCCGGTCTGCGTCCCCTGCCTCCGGAGTGCCTGCCCCGGTGCAGGCAACAGACGTAAGCCAAACCCCCAAAGGGAACCAAGGGCCCAGTTGGGTCATGGCTTTTTGTAAACAGTAGATCTGTCTGAAGTTCCTTTGAGAAGACACTGGATTTTGGCAAATTTCGGCTAATGAATGAAACTTAATTAAAATTTATATACATATATATAGTGTTATATATGTGGTACTGAAACATACACAAACGTAATATTAAGAATATTTATAATAATGTATATATGTCTGTCTATACTTTTTTGCACTTTAAAACATTTATATTCTGAAACAAATGTTATTGATATTGTTATTACTGGTAGTTGGACAAAACAGTTGGTTTTCTAAAGAATTTGCTCTGAAACTTAAAATTTGACTCGAAAAGTTCTTACGTTTTTCTTTTATTGTACAAAGAACATGTAAATGGCTTTTACTTAGTGTACATAGAGCGAAGCTGAGGAGGTTTACTCTTGAGAACAATTATAATAATTCAGTTATAAATACTATTAGTAATTGTTTACTTTTAATTAGGAGTATTTGCATTATTTAGTTTTTATAACAACCACTGCTTTATTGACATAATCAAACCAGCTGTCTATAGTCAAATTCAGAATATAGAAATTTATTACTTTGTAAATATAAACAATTATTGTTCAATTAAAAGACTAATTGCTTAAAAATGTACAAATCCTGGTTGTGCATTCTCTTGCCAGACTGACCTGCAGAGGCGAGTGAGCTGTGGCTTGTAAAATTTCTGCTCTCTGTTTATGGCCCTGTGCCTGGGCGCAGCACCGGCAGGCCGAATGCGTCATGCTGCACTTGACAATTATGCAAGCAGCCTCTTTGACATGCTTTGAGATTCCTCTATGCTGTCCACAATTTCTGGAAAAGTCTCTGTCTAAGATATTTTAATATATACAACTAAGATGTGACTATGGTTCTTCTGAAATCAAAATAATATATTTTCTTTATAGCAAATTCTCAACTTACGGAGAACAGTTTTTCTATTTTCCGGGCTAACGATGTTCTGAAAATATGGTTGAAATATGACAAATTGTATTTCAAATGCACAGGACCATCTCGCTTAATAACATTATTATTATTATTATTATTATTATTATTAAACTGTTTAAAACAAACCATTTAACTTTTTTCTTATTAAGGTTCTTCTGTCACTTTACTACCAAAACTCAAACTGTTCTTTTTGTGTTGTGACACTGTGGCTGCTATCTATATGACCTAAACGTGTGCATGATCTGGTTTGGTTATGCTCTGAAATGTACACAAAATGAAATGTTTCATGTACGTACCAAACACCAGTATTTGCTGATTGGCCAGTTCTGTGAAGCTCACACGCTCGTTGGTTGAAGTAGAGGTTTCCTTGGGAACGGCAGTGTTGGACACTGTCAGTGAAGACCTCAACTCCGGTTAACACTGGAATGCTCTATGTTATATGGTTGCCATTGTCTTTTTAAAAATTTGGGCCAACATCCATGAAAAAAATACCTCTTGTTCCCAAGTTCCAACCACCCTTAATAGACATTGCCTGCACTGAAGAAACATAAATTCATAAAGTCATTAATAATTAAAACAAACAAAGTGCTGACTACAACACTAGTTTGTACATGACATATGTTTGCCATCATCTGTGGTATATGTGGTGCCAGGTCTGATGGTTCATTTAGTTATGATGTGCTTGGAAACCAGGACAGTTCGGCCCAAATTAGACAGAATATGAGCCTAAAGGAGTCGGTTGAGCAGTGAATGCAAATGGATCCCAGTATTTAGCAGGTTTTTTGAAGGTTCATCCCACACGTGCCAGAACCTTATGGCCACTTAGCCATGGAGATGGAGAGTTTGTGAGGAGCTGAACTCACCAGCACATTTGAAGCAAAGATTCTTCCAATTCTATTGGTTTGGCTGATATGTAGAAACCTTGATCTTTCGGTCTGTCGTTTTGGAGACTGTAATAGAATGACAAACGTTTTCTTTTCCCATTGCAAACATTAACCCGTGTGGCTCCTTCAAACGTCATACAAATCTCACAGTTCCAATGCTGGATGGCCTAGCCTAGGCCATGTCTGTGCCATACCACGGTAAAACGCCCTAGGAAAAAGACCAGTACAGCCAAAGGCATACAGCCCACGCTAGACGGGGGTCGGTTAACATACAGACAACCTCACGCTGCCCATTGGAGTCCTGATTTGAACCCTTCGGCCTCTGTGGGAAAACTTGAAAATTGCCGCCCATAAGCGATCCACAAGCAATTTGAGAGAGCTTGAGTAAACCTGCCAAAACGAACGGGCGAATAATGTACCAATCCCGAGCGCAACACTGGTAGAGACTTACCCAAAAACGCTTGCGGCTGTGATCTCCGCCAAAGATGCTTCCACCAAAGATTCAATTCATGGGTCGCAGAAGTTGACATACTTTAGTTTTGCCCTCTAAAGCCTGTCTTACCCCCAGAAATCACATGCTTGAAATTCAGGTTTCGAATAAAAGAAGATCTGAATGGGGAGTAATGTAGTGTGGGGATGTTGTGGGTTCCTCTGACCTCAGTAAACTGCACAAGTCCTAACAGCAGTAGTGAATCTCATATTCCTGGCCAGAGTTTAGTTTTACCTGCCATTGCTGCCAACATTCATTTTTTCATGTTTACAGTGTTTGGAAGGAAACAGCATGAAACAGTAGAGTAACTTGTGAAACAAGCCAAACAGCAAAAGGCCTGGTGTCGAAGGGAGGTGTCTGTGGTCTAATCGGTTTCATTCATTACATTCACATTTATTTATTCAGCAGCCGCTTTTGTGCGAAATGATACACGAGTGGGCTGGAAATTACATCACATGGATTCAGCCAGGGAGCCAACCAGGTGTAAGTGCAACCAGGCTGAGCAATGAATGACCAGTAACTAATGTAAGTTAGCATTGGTGCTAAACAATATGCTACAAACACAGCAAGAACCTCTATTTCAAGCTGACCAGAAGGCGAGGGCTCTCAGCTCAGCTGGCGGCCCTTGATGCGTCGCTTTGCAGCCCACAGCGCTTTTCTCGTGTCTGGAAAGCACACGGGGCGGTCGGCGGGGCAGAAGGGCGATGTGTTTTGTTAGCCGTCTGAAACCCGGCAGAGCCCGGAACCACGTAAGCCCCGGATGGGGAGACACAAATCCGCCCGCTTCAGACAAACATTTTGTCATTAAAGAATATGAGGCGGGGAAGTGGAGCGTGCGGCATGTGAGCCCTGCACTAAGGCAGCCATTGTAGAGGTGTCAGAGTGATTACTTCATGGGGACGGTGCTCCGCAGGCTCGCAGCACTGGCCTCGTTCACCCTATGAGCGACGTGCCTGAGCTTACAGATCGACGGGGGGGGAACAAGCTGGCACAGTGGCAGAGACACCAGGGTGGGGGGGCTGCCAGAGCCGTGGTCCCTTTCTTGGTGGGCGGCTTGTACTGGCCAGGAGGCTGGACCTCTAGCTGAAGGAGGAGGCGCTGATCTGGTACATGAAGCCCCTGGTAAGGAAAAGGAGGCTGCTTGGGCCATGGCAATACCCCCCCCCCCCCCCCAAGGGTGGCAATAGGAGGATTTCAGAGCTGGAAGCACTAGTCTGCAGTGAGATCAGAATGGCACAGACAGATGTGAAATGAAAAGATGGACCCAAAGCCAGAAAGATGATAAGGGGTGAAAGAATAGGCTGCTAGAGGCCCCCAAGGTACAGATCTCGACGGTGGATAATGTCACAAACTAATGATTCCTCACTATATTCCTGATAATCATATACTCCAGAGGCTTAAAGATTAGCACACTGTATGAAAGCCACGGAGACTGGCGGAGGAACATATCCCAGGGTGACATGATAAGATCATGCCCCGAGCAGAGCGAGGCCGGGATGGGCATCAAAGGCCCGGCTCTCTGTCAGTGGGGCATTTAATATGTCTCAGGGTGAATTCTTGGAGGCCGTATTCTGTGGCCGCCAGCACTCTGCCTCTGAAGCCATGCCAGGCTTGCTGATGCAGCAATCCATCCATCCATCCATCTTCCAATTGCTTATCCCAGTTAGGGAAGGCTTGGAATCCATCCCAGGTGGCATAGGGCACAAGGTTTGCTGATGCAGGCCTTATTATACTGCCGCCTGGACATTCTTCTGCTGAAAGTAAGGCTGCCAAGGGACAGTATTTATTATATATTTTTACTAATTACAAGTTATTCAGTTATTCCAGGCTAGTCCAGAAAAGATGTTAGATGACACATGACTGATAAGAGTAACTTCCAGAATGAGAATGTTTCTCCTGGCTTCACTGGAGTTTTGCTTTGGTTACCATGACATCAGCCTCCTGATGGGACGCAGCATCATTCCCAAAGGTGCCCGGGCACCCTGATCTGACCACAGTCATCCTCACCAACATCAATGGGACAGTTTGGGACAGTCACTGCAGTTGTAAGTCTGTTCCTATAGCTGATAGAACAGGTATCAAGGAGAGTAGTCCAGCTGTGTCACTAATTGGGTAGGATGCCGTGCTTGTCTTGCCGAGAGCCTCAGGTGGAGGGGGCCGCTAGGAACAGCATGCCAGACCCTACTGTCCAGCCCGAGGCAGCCTTCTATCCCTCCCGAGGCTGGAGACCGGACGGCCCCCCCCCCCCCCCCCCCCCCCTCCGCTCCACCGCGCTTCCTCCTCGACCTTGCTCTCTCTGCTCGGTGGGGTCGCAATTGCTTGTCTGGTTAGCTCAGCAACATGGGCCACACATGTTCTAAAGATCCTCCGAAAATAAGACAGGTCCCACCCCCATTTCAGCAGCTGGCCCTTTACCTAGGGATGAATTCTCTGCCTGACCTCCTCCCTCTATTGCCTTATCTTCCCCTCTGCCGGATTGTGATATACGAAGGGCCTCTTCGCCTTCGCTTGCTGGATTTTAATAAAATGCCTCTCGGCATAATGTGGAATTCAGCCGAAGCATAAATAATTGAAGATTGAGAGATACTGAGAGCTGTATGGCGCCTTTGAGCAGCAGGGCGTTCTGCTGTGTTCTGGAACGCGGGGACACCTTTCTCACCGAAGTGAAGTGAAGGGGTGGAATGTTTGTTTGCTGGATGCCTGTGAGAGTGGCAATAGGGTAAGTGTCTTTGTCCATCCATCCATTTTCTGTAACCGCTTCTCCTGTAACCACTTGTCTGGAACCCATCCCAGAGACTACGGGCACAAGGCAGGGGACAATCCAGGATGGGGTGCCAGCCCATTGCAGGACACACTCACACACGCACACCTATGGGCAATTTAGTAACTCCAATTAACCTCAGCATGTCTTTGGACTGTGGGGGGAAACCAGAGTACCCGGAGAAAACCCAATGATGACACGGGGAGAACATGCAAACTTCACACACCTGGAGCCAAAGACTTAAACCCTGGTCCCAGAGGTGTGATGCTGCAATACTAACCACTGCACCACTGTGCCACCCCTATTCTATCTTCCTGACTTGTAATATACAACTGCCAGTACACTTATGACCGAAAATAATTACATGTATTTAACCTAAAAAATAAATTTATATTATATGTTGTATATATGATGTTTATTTACAATTACAGGTTACGTGTACAGTCTGCCCATGAGGTGTGACAATTCCTGTCTGTTGAGTGTACAGATGATACCACTGATGACAAAATACCTCAGAGCAGCTATAAAATCACAATATCATATCATTATAAAATCATAACTTGAAATTAGGCTGTAATAAGATAGTATTTCAACCTTCTCTATGGTTAATATATTAAATTCACATTACTTACACAGCTCTCACTATAAATCCTGGTAATAAATAACTAGTAATATAACTATTTATTACCATGCTATGTAAAATTATTATGTAAACACATGATTCTGATTCAGCCATTTATTACCTAAAATGACCTAAAATAATGACGTTCAACATGAAGCCCATGAGATTCAGCTAGACAGTTAAATGCAGGCAGATGAACGATGGTGAAACCGATACTAAACAGATATTAAAGATATTCAGATGGGGAAAATTTGTAGAGGATCGTTTTCAGTGTACTGACATTAAACTCATACTATCATCACTCATTATTCAATATCTATAAAACTCATCTTACATAATGTAGCTATATTCTCTGTTTTTTCAATTATTCTTGGAAGTTACAGTTATGCTGGAGGATTTGCATAGATAGAAGCTATTTGTTGATGCTATCCTCAGTGTATTTGGTGGTCCAGGTGAAGACATATATGGTAAAGGACAGGGCATTCTAAACTAGGTCTGCTTTGACAGTCCTCAAGGGTTTTCACAGAATTCCCATTATAGTCCCTGCATCCCTGTATTAAAAAATTCAACCTCCATCACCTTACAATCTCAAAAATAATATGTTTTCAAAATAATACCTTAAATTATATGTCACTGCTATACATACATTGATCATTTGAATTTCTGGGTTTGATGTCAGGCCACCGAACCACATGGGTGGAGATGCCAGTCTGCTGCACCAATCATGGAGAGCTGATGATTAACATAGTGAAGATGGAGCTGACTGGGTGATACCTGCATTATAGCTGAAGGGTTTTGGAGCCAGCTACCAGTGTCTGAGTAACAGCCACTGCAGCAGGTTAGCAGCTTAGGGGGAAATGACAGCAATCTCCTACGAAGGAGAGGCACGTCAGGAGCAACTATGTGTCCTTTTCACATCTGGTGTCCCTTCTTGTGACTGGGGCTGTATTATCGCCAGCTGTGTCCTGTAGCCCCCCCCCACACACACACACACGCACACACTCGCTGAGCTCCCATGTATCTTTTTTCCTCAAATAAACAAACAGCCTGAGTCTGAGTACATGTGAGCCTGGGATACGAGTGAGTTACACATGTCCGCTCTTGGGTTTCCGCACCGCACAGGAAAGCCAGAACCGCAGGAGCCCGAAAGCCCTCAGTAAAAGCTCTAGGACATCAGAAGAACTGACCGCCAGCCTTTCTGCCTTTCTTCATACTTTCTTTCATCCTTCATTTCTTCCTTTCTTCCTGTATTTAATTTCTTCTTTCAACCTTCCTCTTTCTCATTTCATTCTTTAATCCATCCTTCCTCCTTTTTCTTTATTTCAGTCTTTCATCACTCCTTCCTTTCTTTTTTCTGCATTTCATTCTTCCATCCATCCTTCCATTCATCCCTTTCCTTCTTTCAGTGTGTTGTCTTGGCTGCTGCGTACTACATCTTGTCACCAGGAGGAGAAGTTTCCCCCAGTGCCCTAATGGCTTTGGCACAGCTTTTGGTGATACAAGCCACCCCCAGAAATACACCAATGTAACCTTGAGCTACACTGGTCTCCCTATTGCTTCTAACAGAGCTGAATCTATGTCAGAGACAGGAAGTCAGCCTAACATGGAGTTCTGCGTCTTTGACCTCTGGTGCTAAGTGTACGGCTTTCTGACACTCCATATATAGGGTGCAGGAATCTTCCGGCATCTTAGCTCTACAAGGGATTGATCAGAACATCCACAGTATTTCCACCAGTCGGGTGTTAGAGAATCCAGGTCATCCTGAAAAGGCCACCAGAAGAAATTCTTTGATGGAGTGGCCATAATACAACCTGAGCTTTGGATCTTCTGGTCCTGAGGAACAGCTGCACTACCCATGGGGTTACATAAACATGTTTCAATAGTCACATCTGCAAAGGCCTATTATTTAGAGCAGCAGTTAGTTTTGTGGTTGAGGTCATGGACTCTTAACCTGAAGGTTGCTAGTTTCACTCCCAGGCGACACCCGACTGTAGAATTCCTAATGTGACTTGCTCCAGTAAAATATCCAGCTGTACAAATGGGAAAAATTGCAAGTTTCTTTGGAAAAAAGCACCATCTAAGCAACTTAATGTATGTTGGAATCCATCCATCTTCCAACCGCTTATCCAACATGGGACCATGGGGAGTCTGGAGCCTATCCCAGGCAGCACAGGGCACATGGCAGAGGACACCGTGCACTGGAAGCCAAGCTACCACACGCACAAGCATTCACACACTATAAGTGACTTAAAGACACAGAGTGGTCCAGCCACATGGCTTTGGACCTCAGGCAGAAACCCCGAAAACATTGGGTGAACACACAAACACATAAAGAAGCAAGCAAACTCCACGCATAAAAAGCAGGAGTGGGATTCAAACCCATAACCCTGAAGGTGTGTAGTGACAGTGACAGCCACCATGCAGCCCAGCATATCAGCATCATCCTTCCATGATAACAACCTGACAGCATCACTCCCTTATATTCCATTATACTTTCAGAAATGATGAAACATTGCCCTTGGAAAGACCTTGTATCCACAATCCGGGTCCTTAACTCTTAATCGCCTATGCTATCTGCTATGTGTCATTCTAAACATTGCATAACGATTGAATTTTACATTTTTATAGTGCTTTTCAAGACACCCAAAGCTCAGAACCAATGGAGAGCCACTTCATGTAGCACCCACCCGGAGGATGTGACAGCAGCCATTCTGTGCCAGTACACTCACTACACAGTAGCTAAGGAGGTGAAGGGGCAGAAGAGAATTCCCCAATTACACATAGAGGAGAATTAGGATGCCTGATTTGAAAGGGCTACAGTGGACATTTTTTTAGCCTTGACATCAGGCTGCCACCCCTACTCTTTTAAAAGACACCCAGGAATCTTTTTTGACCACAGAGAGTCTGGACCTTGGTTTTACATTTCATCCCGAAGAACAGTGCCATTTTTTACAGCACAGTGTCCCCGTAACTGGGGCACACAGGATGGGCTTCCCCTATGACTACACCAACACCTCCCACCTTTCCAGTTTGGTCTCACACCCATTTACTGGCCATGCCCAAGCTTTTTAGTTTCAGATGGATTGCCTGAACTGAAGATGGTATGACATTGGTATTGGTGTAGAGCTTGGCAGATATCATCAGGCAGGGAAAGTCCATCCAATTCTATCCTCAGTCTCCTATGAGCAATGTGGTAGCAGCACGTCCACTGAGTCAGTCCAATCTCCTCCGGGTAGATCCTCAGGCATCCATTCAATTATGATTATTTCTCAGTACAATTCAAGCAAAGCTACTTAAAATTATGTTCATTTAGACAGAATATTTAAATGCAATTTTCATCCCTTTTTTAAGTAAAGACCTTTCTGAGACTTACTGAACTAGCAACAGGCTTCATGTAGACAGTCTGATCCTGTATACACCCAGTCACCTACCAGGTAGCCTAGTTAGCAGGGCGCTAGTCAACAGCAAGTGGTTTGCCTTCAGCAAATAGTGAAACAGCATAAGAGGGAGAGGAGGAAAGAGACTGGAGAAATAGGACACTAGGCCAAGAAACCTTCCCTTACAGAAGCTTACACTTACAGAGCTCTGGGCCATTATAGTTCATCGCTGAGTGACCAGGAACCAAGCACTGACAGAATGCAGATGCATCCTTACAGTGGTAGGTGCAGTAGGAGCAGGCATAAGAGAGATAGGCAGAATAAGGCTGGAAGGAGCCAAGGGGAGAGGGAGGGAGCCTGAGGAGCAGAGGGTAACCGGACCCATTACTGTACTTGGGGTCCGGGTCACATGGAAACTAATCAGGTCATGTGACCACTGTGAGATCACACAGCGTTGTTTTGTTTCGTTATTTTATTTATTTATTTTCTTAAACCTGGCATTGCTTCCAGTAAAAAACCCTCATGTATAAGCAGCCTCGTACCACGCAGGCGACACACTATTGAACGCAGCTGTTGGCAGGAGCCCCAAGCGCAGACAAAAAGCCTTGTGTTTCGTCTTTTTTGTTTTTTATCGAGGCTATTTACGCATATAGATAACAAGTGAGTGTAACACGCGAGGCTTCAGAGACCTCCAACACTGCGAGGAGGGGGAGGGCCGTGTATAAACAGGAAAATAAGCCTTTCCCCTCTGAAGGCGGCCTTTGTGTTAGTAAAATCCTACTGGTTACTTTTCTCTTCAAATTGAGTGTAAGGAAGCAATTTCCTTTTTATGGAGAGATATAAGATAGCTTTGCCAGTTGCTGGGGGTTAGGGAGGGGGGAGGTTTCGGGCCAGCCGCATAATGCCTCCGATCCCTTACAGAATCCACTTTGATGTGTTTGGCAGCTCTGGGGAGGGGCTAAGCCCTCAGCTGGCCTGGGGAGGAGGTGGGGTGAGGGGAACACGGATTTGCCCACTGCAAAAAAGTGAGGGGGGGGGGGGGGGGCATGTCACAGGGGATTTACGTAGGACCACGGCCTCAGATTCACGGTCGGATAGAGGGGAATTTAGATGGATGGGGAGAGACAGGCAGAACTGACGGCAAGCTACAGCAGGATGTTTGGG
>JAODKM010000058.1:30025868-30039458 GCA_026780845.1 Petrocephalus sullivani | reverse complement strand
GGGGGGGGGGGGGGGGGGGGGCGGGCGGGGGTGGGGGGGGGGGGGGGGGGGGGGGGGGGGGAGGGGCCGGGGAGTCCACAGGTGAGGGGGGGGGGGGGGGGGGGGGGGGTGCATGCCACATGGGATTTACTCAGGGCCACGGCCCCAGAGTCACGGCTGGATAGATGCACATTTAGATGGATGGTGAGAGACAGGCAGCACTGACGTCAAGCTACAGCAGGATGTTTGGGGGCCAGTGGTTGCACTTATATTTGGGGAGTATGTTATATAAGTCATATCTGTTATCCAGCTTAATTAGTAAGTCAGATGGGATAGATTCGTGTGAATGAAAGAAACTATTACTGAGCACAGGAATATATACCAAGCGGTCCCACCAAACTTTACCCTTGTCTTCTTCTGCTTGTGTGTTCCAAAGAGGCACTTCAACATCTCACAGCACGGTTTGGCAACCGCTTTCCATCAGCCTCTGTAGGTGGCATACACGGGAGCAGAAAAAGGCACCATGCCGGACCTGGAGCGCAGAGCACACTGACCATCGTTTTACCAAAACAGCCCAGTGTTAAACAAACCATCCCAAACTGAACTTGTGAACTGCGCATAGAGGTGAACCTTTTGGACCCCACCATTATCGAAGCACATCTCTTCCTGGTTTTGGGACATATGAACGCCTTTACCGCTCCCTTTAAAGGCTGCATCAATCATTTTATTCTCCTCTGAGATTCTCCTCTGAGAATGAAAGGTCAAAGAAATGCATATGAACTGGTTCAGGATTTTCTTCCAAAACCCTTTGGATTTCTTTGTATTGGATTATGAATAAAAGTTATTATTACTGAAATGATAAATGTATGTAATTTTGTTCATTTTTTATATTACTTCTACAGTTTACAGACTATGTTAGCTTTGTGAGAACTATTAATACTAAAAAAAGTATTATGATTTCTACTTGAAGTTTACCTTGTGCTGGATGCAACTTATTCTGTTTTCCTTATGATTATTTTATGTGGTCTTAGAACTGACCTCAGTCTCGTGCTATTTTGTGCAGAGGGCTGTAATGGGTTCTGTTTCTGCCACAGATCACCCTTCCACTTGGCATGACCTGGGTAACTGTCTCACCCAGATCCTGCGTGTTTGGCCCACAGGAATGAGGGGGGTGCTGGGGAGGCTGTTAATGTGGACGTGCCTGAGACGGCGTACGAGGCCAGGATTCTGAGAGTGAGGTGAAAATGCTGCAGACAGAAGGTCAGAAGTGGAATAAGGCATCTAAATGTCCATCGGACCACACGACCCTGCACTTCAATGGACTCACGGGCCAGCCTACAGTACTTTTTAGTCTTTCTGTCAAAAAGGAAGCTTTTTAAATTTTCAGTTTTATTTCACCATGGCTCATACTGAGCATACAGATGGACGGGTAGATGGTTTGTGATTTTGACTCAATGTTGAGTCCCTGTCAATTTTTTGCAGACCTCTATTTGGGGGGTTTATACACCTTTGGCAGTCTTACCAACGCAGTGTAGAGTCCAGCTAAATTCCCGGGCAGTTTGAAGTGGATGATACTCTGTATGAGCCGTCCATGGGGCTCTGGTAACCTTCCCGACTAACCTCACTCGTGCAGCATTTCCCCATCAGCCCAGCACTTGATGGTTCCTGCTGCCTGACCAGTGATCTCAGATGACATCATTTTCTGGATTTTTCACTATTCAGATATTCAGTCATTTGTTAACTTAGATAAATCACCAAAATGTGAGAATGGAGCATTTAGGTGACTACAGCTTAATCAGTTTATATGCATGCTTAAGACATTTGTTCTGAAAAAAACCCAAAAGGTACTTAAACACATATGGAAACAGCTGCCCTTCTCCACAACACATAATTTGCAATTAAAAGGTAGTTTACAGATTCACTCCAGCATTAATCACAATTATTGTCTTTTCCTATAAGAGAGCAGGGAAGAGTCCAGGTTTAAAGTGAACTTTAGACTTTCTTGTACAAAAGAAGCCCCCCCAAACCTCAACACAGAGGCTTGGCTATGGGACAAAATCCAAACTGCTAAGTGGGTGTTGGTTGGATGAATCGAGCAGCGATGACTGTCACCATGGAAACTGACTTGTGTTTCCAGTTAGAAGCTCACATACCGGCAACTGGTGTTGTGCTGATATTGAGGGCAATTAAAATGTTATATATGTATGCACTTAAATATTAGAAATTCCGCTAATTATAGGGGCTACGAGGGCCATAAATCTCTAAAATTGCAGGCTAGACGCAGAACCAAAACAAACCTTGTCATGCAGCAAACCAGCACAAGTACAAGACACTTCTAATGGTCCGGCTAAGCCACGGAAAAAGGTAAGACCAAAGTCAGGACTGGAGATGAACATTTAGCCAGAGTATCACTTTCCCCTAGCTGTGGGCTAACCACTTATTGGGCAAGCTCATGAAGATCAAGGGTTTAATACAAGACGCAAGTCTTCAGGCCACCTTTCTGTGGGCTTTTTCTGATCACTTCCAAAGTCTTCTGATGGTGGTAGCTTGGAGTTAAATATCTTGAATACTAATTAAAGTTTATGTAGGGGTGGCTGAGAGGACAACCCTGTAGCCTTACACCTCCGGGATGTGGCTTTAACTCCCTCCCCAGCTGAGCGAGAGTGGAATTAGCACGTTCCACTTTGGGTTTGTTCCCCGAGGGTTTCACAATTTCTCTAAACCCAAAGAAACAAGCCGGTGTTTCTAATTGCCCTTAGTGTGCCTGTCCCCCTTTGAAGGATAAGCATCCTGTCCTGGGTTCTCAGTGGATTACTTGCCAAACTCATCAGGATACTGAAATGATAATAGAAAATGGACGAACGATTATTATTACTGTCATTATTTGCTGAAGCATTTCAGAATAAACAGCAAGGTCTCTCCTGGAATTTGATGAATCACCCCACTGTTTACAGGCTGTAACTCTGGTCTCTCGGCAGAGTGCAGTCAACTGGTTGAATAACTGTAGGCATTGGCTTCGGGCAGCTGTGAGTTTGCAGGCATAAATTATTAAGGCCAACATGGTTCAACAAGGAAACAAACGGCAATAAAGCTTTAGATACTTCCAGGGTACTTTCTTGGACTCTTGGATTGCCATAAATCCAACATTTATTTTAGCAATGCAATGGTTTACTTGACATTAATCCCACCTGATTTAAGAATCGGTCAAACGTTAAATAGCTCTCTACTTAAAACAGTGAAAGGAGAAAATGCTGCTTGTGCATGATCTCCAAGTGCCTGTACTTAACAGTAATAATGTTTTGTTATGTTTTCTACTTGGTTTGTTGCCGGTATTTATTTATGATTAGACATGCTGTTTGCCTTCAGAATCATTCTGTCAAAAGTCTTTAAACACACAAAGAGACATTGGGCCAGGGAGAGAACATGAGGCCTTGGACTGGCTCGGGATGTAGGGATGGGGGACTTCAGCTTGTGGTTATTTTACCACAGCAATGCGTGCCTTAGATACCGGGAGAGTCGAGCGCCTGACCAGCCCGGGTGACAGAAACAATGGGGTGTTGGACAAAGGGGACAGAGTGAAACATGTGCGCACAAACAAACACAAGCATTCCAATGTGCTGAGAGCAGACCGATCGGGGGAAAGGGACTGGTCAGGGGGCTGGAATCCAGGGCCTAAGGCCCCCTGCTGGGGCTCCGTTCTCTAAGTGTCAACGCTGTTCATGTGTGCCCTGTAAGAGGCAACATGCTAAGCCAGCGGTCCCACTCTTTCCCATAATTCCTAGGTGTCATCTTTCATATCACCCAAGCCTTCCCTTATCTGCCTGGTTTTATGGACAGGGTTGCAGAGAGGTGATTGGTCATTCAGGTCGGTCAGGTCCAGCCTAACGCTAACCATGACCAAGGGTGTATATAGGGGCTAGACCACAGGAGCTCTGGCTCCAGCTGAAAACTGACTTGCCCTCATAGTGCCCCATCCCCTGTCATTCATCTATTCAATACATATCATTGGCTAATGATAATGTGGGCCCCTCTATATAAAATATGACCCCTATAATGTCTCCCAACATAAAAAAATCCTAGAATTGCCCCAGACCTGGTCTAAGCCACGTCTAAGTGGGGAGAACAGACATGCTTCATGCTGTGTGTTTTGTCTCGCATCAATATGAGATTTCTCAAAAGTGCAACTGTAACCAATTTGTTCTGGAAACCCTTATTGTCCCCACCCTACATGGTTAAACGTTTACTGAAAAAAAAATCAAAGCAAGATATGAATCACGCAGCTGGGCAAGTAATTGTATTCATGCTAAATTTTAAGGATTCACACTACTGCTATTTCATTGGTTAAAAAGGCAGGTGCAAAGTGTTTATAGAAGGATCCAATAAGGGTGCTGCTCTGCCAGGACAGGGGTTGATACAACTGGCTCCCTTTCCTCTCTGACAGCAAAAGGTTGCTCTGGGAGGAGGGCATCGTCTCGATCGAGTTTTCGGGAAGCCTTGGGAGTGCTGGATCTGGATACGTTGCGGGAGAGGCGCGACGACAGCCAGGGGTCATCTTCTGCATGGTCAGGTCATTCTGTCACATCGCTACGTGGGGGAATGACCCAAGTTGCAGGCTGTCATGAAAAACCCTTCTAAGGGCGTATATATATATATGTTATATATATGTTTATATTACCAGCAAATAGAGGAATCGTCACTGGTTGTAATCATGTGTGTCATTCAAAAAGATTTCAAGAACTTCCACAATAAACAGGCTAAATATATTTATGCAGTAGGCGTAATATCTGAGGAACCAAATGATTGATCCATGCTAGACAAAGTGAGGTGAAGGTCATGGGAATCCTGACACCCTGCCTACCTGTTTGAATCCTATAGACTGGCTCCATTTTCAGACAGAAACCTTAAGCCCACGCTCTGAGGCCTGCAGGCTTTTTTTCCCCTCATACAGGGCGTTAAGGGCTCAAAGAAGACACATCAACACTACAGGCACTACATGTATGGATATTTCCTGACAACTGACAGAAAATATCAAATGACCACTTTCTTAACTCCTATTTCCTGTCTCATGTCCCAAGTCACAGGAACCACCAGCTGGATCCACTCAGAGGTTGGAGCAGTGCCGATTAATGGTTAGCGGTTAGCAGGCTTGGGCGATATGTCGAAATTATCGTGGCGATGTTGGCAGCCTTAACTAACGATATCAACTTTCATTTTGAATCGATAACCACCAAACACCTGTTACACCCGCACTGAGGAAAACAAAGATGGTTGACTTGGTCATGAAGAAAAATACTAGATGGTTTTCTTGCTTGTTGTCAAGCCTTACTGCTTGTAGTAAAACTCATGTTCATACATGAACTTCGGACATTTTCCACACGTAGCACATAACCGAAGATTTTCCACGTCAGAGGTGATTACAACAACTAGAAATATTCCGGTTGGTACGTGGGGTGATGCTCAGGTAGAGCATGCAGCAGACTGGACATGGCACACAATATATCCTTCCACAATGATGACTGTTTTTGCTTTGATATCAATTCTACATTTATTTGGATGTACCTGCAATATCAGCAAAATAATCGAACGCCGTATACAGGCGCGAAGCAGCCTGTACTATTCTTCTGTTTTTGCACCAGTGGCATAATAGAAAGATCATTAACACACCCACTTGCAATCAGAAATTATCAGGACTTTGTAATAGGGATCTAGCTGGGTAAAGTCTGTTAAATGTCCAGTATAACTGTTTCGACATTTTTGTTCAAATATACAGCCACTCTGGGTAATGTCTAGAAAAGTACTGGGTGGCAGTGCATGTCTGAAAGGGGCTTAAAAGTGACATCAGTTAATTGCCCCCTTGTGGACAAATTCTGCAATTTTTGTTAATGAGTGACGCTTTTTAAAAGTCATGTAAACGATAAAATTGTCTATCTCGATATTAGTAAAAGACATTTTGCTGAGTTTGAGCCCTGAATATTGCCCAACCCTTGCGGTTAGCATCCACATTAGTAATCTGGTTGCCTGTAGAGTTTCTCCAGCTCCAGGCGATAACCTGGATGATTCGATGATCCTTTGTTTGGCTGATCAGCAATAACTGTTCTCCCCCCTTCAGAAAACAACAATAACTCCAAAATCATTTGACAAACCTTTTTCAAACTTACACGGGCATTGTTTGGGTGAGGACCTAAAACTTGATAAAATTTTTAGAGCGATCGCCCCAAAATTGAAGCAGCGTCGCATAGTGAATTATGGCAGTTTTTACACTTGATCCCATTAAGACGATGACTCAATAACCGCTTGATGGATCTTTTTCCAAATTGCAGAGGCATTTTAGACGAGCTGGAATGGAAATGTTTAAATTGTGAGCTCGATCACCCCAAAAGTGACAAAATGCCACATAGTTATAGCAAAGAAAAGGGCAGTTATGACACTTGATCCCGTCATGATAACTCAAAAAGTTTTTGACAGATCTCTTTCATACTTTGCATTATGTGGGGTCTGAATTGGAATTGATTAAATTTTAAAGTAGATCTCCTAGAAAATTGAAGCGACACCAATTAGTGATGGCAAAGGGAAGAATGACACCAGGCAACACTTCATGTTGTGAGTGTACAGGAGGTTTGCCACCTGTCCCGATTTTCCTGGGATTGTTCTCTTTTTTGACCAACTGTTCCAAAAAATTATTCTTTCCTGGCACACGAACTGTGCTTTTTTTGGTGAAAAGATACATCACATTTAGAATTTCGTAGTTGGCCACATCAATACTTTTATTTGATTGGTAGCAGAAATGTCACATTGTCGATCTACAGCCATGACCCCACCGTGATTTAAACTGATAGCTAGAGTTAATGCTAAAATGTTTTGAAAAAATTTGGAAAAAAAAACTTTCTATTTATTTTGTTGGTTTTGTGAAACAGCAAAACAATATTGGATGATGTCACGGTTCCAGGAAGGATGAGGGAAAAGGCGGCGACAGAATGCGGAAATCTCCAGGTCAGAAGCTTTATTTCGCACAGGTAACACAGACCACGAGACTTCACCTACGAGACGTCACCTACGAGACGTTACCTACGAGACGTTTCCAACGAGATGTTAATGACAGGACTGGGGAAACAGACTTGAACGTGGACTGAAATACACAGGGCTAATGACAATCAATGCAAGACAGCTGGCGAACGCTGGGATTCCACACGAGGGTGGTGAGGGGGCGTGGCACATGAGGATCGGACGGGAGGAACCATGACAGATGAGCGACCAGCATCAAAGACAAACCAAAAAGTTAAGTTTTCTGAATGGGTAAGGTCCACAAAAGGAGACTTGGGGGGTATTCCACAAACCAGGATTTCCCAGTTAGTTGGATAATTTAAGGGAAACTTGAAAACTGTCCACTAGGATGAGAGGTTAGCGACCTTCCTATTGGAAAATCCTTACATATTGATTAAGTTATCTGGCTAATGAAAAAAAAACCTCTTTGTGGAATACCCCCCTACCCATTCTTTGCCTCTCATGGAAAACCAAAGTGTTTTTATGAAACAAATGCTAAAATCTACCCAATGCAACTTGTGGTGAAAGCAGAACGAGCTTCAAGTTAGATTAAACTTTAAATGATCATGCTTGGAGTTTAAAGCATTCATTGAGTTACAGCAGGGACTTCTGCAGGCAGCAATAGGGAGGAGCAGAACACATGAAGAAAAAGGTGAGAAATGTCAGGGTGTCCAAATTCATGATGTTTATAATTTATTATAATACATCTAATAATGTCTTCATCGCGAAAGGGAGTGTACCTTTGGACATATTAGGATTAGATAGATAGATAGATAGATAGATGGATAGATAGATTTGATTGAATTGTATTACTGCTTCACAAAAACAATATATTTATACCTGGTTTCATTTTCAGACAAACTGCACCTAAAATGAAGCAACAGCACTGCGTGTCAGCAATGGAAGTAGATGGCAGCTGTAAAACACACTCGGTCTTGTGAACACATTAACTCTGAAGTATTAAACAGACTTCTTTTTTTAGGCACATTTCAGGAATGACATGCTGGATGTGATCAAATTCTAAGACAGAAAGCCCCAAAACTGAAGCAGTGCTGCATAAGGATAGCAAACAAAGGGGTAGTTTCAGACATTTGGTCCTGTTAGCAGGATACAGGCAGTCACAATGTTAAAATGATCCAGCTTACGGACAACTCGCACTTATGATCGAACTTCCGTAATGCCTGTTATATTAAAAATGTGAATAAATACAATAGTTTGTAATAGCAGTCGTATGCACTACTCTGTGACGCTTGTAAAAACTTTGTGTGGCTTCAGTGGTTAACTTGAGGTATAATACAGTTCCATGTGTGGTTACTTTTATATTACTGTATTATTATCATCATTATTAAGTATTGTATTATAATTTTTTAACACCTACAAATTCGACTTAAATACAGACATTCATAACCTGGGGACTGGCTGGTTTTGATGGAATGGAAGGTTGCCTCAATGGCCGGGTCCACGATGTCAGCTGCCGGAACCCAGGTCCATTTCTCAGGGCTGTACCCCTTTCCAGCCCACCGGGTACTGCAGTTTCCCCTGTCGATGCCTGGAATCGAGGAGTGCATGCATGGCGTATGCCTCACCATCATTCCAAAGGGAGGTAGGTACTATCCTGCGTATGTGGGGGAGCTGTAGATGGTACTGTATGTTACGAGTCCCAATTGGTGGAGAATATGGAACGAACCAACGTACTTTGGGGATAGCTTGCAATAGCCTGGGAGCCGCAGGTCGGAGCGGAGAGTGGGTCCTGGGTGGCGGCAATGGTCTATCAATAATGAGAGTGTTTCAGCAGACGCTGGCAGGTATGTTGCCACATGGTAGAACTCTTGCGGTACCAGTCCTCCACTGCTGGGACTGCACTAGGCCGGAAGTAACAGGGGAACAAAGGTGGATGGTACCCTTGGACAGACTGGAAGGGGGAGCCATGTCAGTATGCAGATGGGAGCTCAAATCGTATTCAACCACTGGAAGATAGTGAGCCCAGTGGGCAAGGGTATCACCACCAATTCATAACCTGATGAGATTTTATGTGTTGCACAGGTCCAGCTTTGTAAATATTAGGCACCACGCAGATATAGTATATGGTATGGTGGGTTACATGCCCATCCACCCATCAAATCAGAAGGGGAGCAAGGTGAGGCTCCAGGGGGATTGCACACTGGAGGGCCAACTGACAGTCAATACATTATCCTGTGGCCGGGATCTCAATGCTCTTGCACACCGTTATCAAGGGTGTGGGCCAGCAGAACGTACTCCTTGATATTCCGGGTCATCCCTGTACACATCATCTCTGTTCGTAGATCAGGATGCAGGGTGCGCTTCATGAGCAATTGGGGGCAGGAGAGCGGCCAGTCCAGCCCTGTGGCGAGTGTGTAGAATCTGTCACTGATGAAGCCCCTCGGTGCCCATCCAGGACACGATTGCCCGGGCTATGTCCCACAGTGAGATGATCAAAAACCATGCTGAACACACATTGAAAAGCCACTGACGTTGCAGGAGGGGGCTTTTTCTCTGCCCACAGGGCGATAGCCCATTCCAGGATCCAAGATCATGAAATGCACCCTGTCAGTATCTCTCTGAAACAAGTCAGGGTGATGATCTATATAAAACCCACACTGCATTAGAAATGCCCGGCAGCAATTGGGATCTCCACTATACCACTCTGGCACCACGATGGGAATTCCTGAGGCATTCCATAGGGGAGTGGTCGGGAGCAGGGCAGCAGTGGTGATCTGGTCGAGCTGTGCAAGGGCGTCCTGAAGCTGTACATCGAGATCTGGTGGGTCCACCACATCTTTGGGGAGGTATTCTGTCAGGACCAGAAACACTCCAGCCGGCAAAATGGCGGAGAAAGCTGGACAGGCGACCACAAACAGAATCAGACAGCTGAGACTATGCCAGGGTCACAAAGCAGAAGGGTCTGGAACCCAGAGAAATCAGTCCTATAGTGATGGGGACTCGGGACTGGAGAAGGCACAGAGAGGGGTTTCAGGGCAGATGAGCAGAGACAGGAACACAAATGGTAGGTCAGATCAGGGCTGCACAAGAGAGAAAGTGCTCAGTATGTGAGAGCAACAATGCCTCACACCAAATGCGAGGTCCCTCAGGGTTTTAAAGGGAGCTGTTCTGATTTGGCTGGCATTCTCATGAGGGGGAGGTGTGACAGGCGCCTCATATAAAAAAATATAAATGACATATTGAAACATGGACATTAAACCTACACAAAGTAACACAAGTAACCACCTAATTAGTAGGGAAAGATTCTGCAAATTGTCATATAAGTGGAATGTGCAATAAATGAATAAGCACACTTTCAGACCTACATGTCTCAACAAGGACTCAGAACACTCAGGTAAATTTTTTTTATTAACTTTCACATTTCCAGGTCATCCCTGATTTCACTTCCATATGTCCAGGTGATCGATCCAGTAATTCTGGAACTTGTAGAAGTTGGTGACTGTGGCACGAGTAAGGCTTAGATAGCTAGACCAAATGTCAGAGCTGTCTGGGGATTGGTGTTGTTATTTCTGACAGCACCAGATTGTTTGCTCCTTGACATTTAACGAAAACTATTTAATCTCTTTGAGCATGTTTCTTGATCGGGATATGGTGGAGATACCAATGCAGTACACTGCAGGGCTTCTGATGTTTGCAGCATTAGTGGCCTGGGCCTCCAAAGCCTTCCTCTGTTGTCCTGCCCCCACTTCTGCTGCTGCTCACAATTAAAGAGAATTTCCATAATGTCCTAGAATGTTCTGGAAGGTCCCAGAATGTTGTGGTTGTGTTGCGGTTCATGGGCTCATACTCTTTCTCCAGAGTCTCTGCTTTTCTTTTTTTTCAATACTTTGTGAGGCAGGGCAACCAGATGTACCCAGTGTCTATGGGTTTTCACAGTTTTAATATCTCAAAGTTTTACAATAAAGTGAGCACTGAAGCTGTTACTCTCTTTTCAGAGGAATGCGGTTTTCTAAGCTTGACAGCCAGATTATTTTCATAGGAAGAAAAAAAAGAATGTTATATATTATTTCCTCATTTTTTGTTATTCAGATCCAATGCATATTCCAGAAAAATTGTTTGAAAGTATTGGCCTGTGTTAAAAAGTAATTTTCTCTTGTGGTTCCAGTAAAAATAATACAAATTGAACCCTGGACCAGCATCACTTATCCTCCTTACAAATTGCAATTATTTCATTAAAAAGATATTAAATTCTAAATAGCTCCTGATACAAACCACTCCTGACGTTAAGCTGCCTGGCCAGTAGCTGGCATGACAACCTAATATAGTATAGTAATGCATCGACCTGACAGTTTTTTCAATAGTGACTGTCGTTAATCAAAAAAGGAAACCACACCTTTCTGCAAATGTCTCCTTGTTGTACATTCTAAAAATTCTGAACGTGACTGATGATTACAATAACTGTCACAAGGAGGTTACCCATTGCTGTGAGGGATGTTTGGCTATTCTGAACATCCTTCATTAACCCCTTCATAATTCATCTAACAGGAAATTGACACCAGAATATTCCCACTACAGGAAAGGAGCTGCGTTGGTACAGTATAATGGAGAGATGAGACAGGCTGGTAGGACTTGGTGTCCTAATACTCATTTCACCTTGGTGTCTTAATGCTCGGACACAGGAAGAGGTGGAATTCATCACCAGTGAGGAGCACCGAGTGAATCCCCCAAACCGACCAGATACCAGCCAAACAGAGTCAAGAAGGAATGTAACGCAAGATTTGCACAGGTGGAGTAGGGTGGGTGGATGGAATTCAGAAAATAATTTAAATGCATTCCTGTCCTATTAAAATAAAAAGATGCTTCTCCTGCCTCCTTCACCCATCTTTCTGCAAGCCAATAACCTAGACCTCCTTACACAGAACAAACACATGCTACACAAACTGTTAAGCGCTCCTCTGTCACCCAACCTCCTGACCATGACCTCCACGCATCATGACATTCAGCCAACAGTACGGTCATCCTGACCCAGCTACTCCCCAATGGCATGAAGGGCAGGTCCACAGGATCACAGCATTTGGAAAAAAAACATCTGTCTCAGGTGCTCCATTGATGTAATCCACACGATTGTTGTGATGTTGTACCACATGGACAAATTTATGTGTATGACCTGAGTAGAGTTTATAGACCCAAGCTGTGGTCATTGACCGTTACGAGGCTGATAAACCTGATTAAGAATCCTAAATATACCTCCTTCATAGACCTTAGAGGGGTTCCTAGACCTGGCAGGGCGTCATAGACCTAAGAGGAGCTGATAAGCCTATTGTCTTATGAGTACCTACAATGTCAAACCTATAAATAATATGACTATAAAAACTACCCCAGGTAAAGAACTTCACAAATGAATGCAAAAAAATAACACGTATCTATAGCCAGATTTTCTGAAAAAGTTGGTTCTTAGTGAGCAGGTCACTTACAATCACCAAGTTACGTTTGAATGTCGCTAATGCGGGATTTCAGTGAATGAATAAGTGCCCGCATAATTCTGACTATGCCGTTGTTGCGTGTCTCTCCTGAGGATGCCTCGCGGCAGAGGATGATTTGGGTGTTGGTCCCCGGCTGATAGCCCGGCTGGCTAAATACATCTGGCCCAAAGCGATAAATCACATTGGCGCTGTCAGCTGAACACGTGGAATGTTAAGCTGCCGTCCTGCGTCCTTTTGAAAGAGCTCTGATTGGCATCACGGGGCCGGCACCCCCCTCCATTTCCTGACAATCAGCCTTAATGAGAGGTAACGGGCCCCGACACGGCGATAGCCCCGAGCTGACTTCCAGGCCGTGTAACAAAGGCACATGTCATTCAGGTAATCTTTCCTCCAGTGGTCTGGAATGCTGCTCAGCTCCTCGAGCCCCCAAGCGGGGTGCTGAATGAACTTGAGAGGGCCACCTTTCCTCAGATTTCCCCCTCTTATCTTATTGGGAGACAGGCAGCCCTTTCGTATCGCCCCCATGGCCGTTATCACCATTATGAGGTACGCATCCACACAGCGTTTGGTTAGTAGGCCATGTCTTCCTAGGCGGGATGGGTGAAGTCCGGCCCACTTATTGTCGCGAGTCATCAGATCGCTGATTCAGGCATCGCAATCTCTTATTTCGCAACATTTGCTTGTGGGCTGACAGACGATGTCACTGAAGACAACCAAGAGACGCCGTTTGTACACCTCAGTTTTAGGAATGGCAGACAGACTTGCTTCCCCTGTGTTTGGGGTGAATAATAGGCATTTATTCCCAATATGCACTGAAAAAACACTAGCCCAAGCATTGGTTCTGTAGTGTCCTGTTGTACCCCAATTGGTATGTTACTTATGAAGTAATTCCCTTACACCGCTCATGCCAAACCCCCTCAACAGATGTGTCCACTTGCTCACACATATACACACACACACACACATACCATTTATACCTATCTTTATGGGGACACTCAATTCATTCCTATGGGCATAACCCTGATCCCAAGTATGACATCCTTAACCCTTACCCAGCCCTAACCTTAACCATAAGTAACACAATAAAATATGAGAGTTTTGGCATTTTTAGTCTTTTGATTTCAGA